>QNGE01007803.1:0-10769 GCA_008508345.1 Paragonimus westermani
CGAAACATCTGTTACACTTTGTACACTGTGTATCCTGAATAGCTACACGGAGTCTCTTTCGAGCGACGTATATGCACACTTGCTGTCGTTTAAGGGGAGACTAGTCATCTGGCCAGCACGTAATACGGTCAAAGTCAATCTGCAATGCGCTGGAATCACACACATTCCAGATCTTCACATCATCAACATAAAGGAAGGTTCTGCTAGAAATAAGCTCGGAGAGGTCACCGACGTCTACCAGACGCAACAGTGGACCAAGTATGGGTCATTCCTCCGAATCAACCAGTAAAATCGGAGTACAAATTTGGCCAATGAAATAGTGGATAAGGCCTGGCTATATGATTGGACAATTCGGTTATGACAGCATAATCAAGTCACAGGCGACGCTCCGGATGGCGCCTCTTCTCGGAGCTCATACTACGCCACTTCATGTCGAAATTACCGATACCCTTCGGCAATAGTTTAGTCTGGTCACTGGTTAAAAGAGGTTTGACTATGTAGTGGCTTAATCAATCAAATAACAAAAATGGCCACTATATGGCGCCACCAATGACTAGCTGTAATAGATGTGTTTAAAAAGTACAAATACACACATAAAAGGGGACGTATCAATAAAAGAAATTGGCAGGGTCACAGACTGCTCAAGGTTCGTTGTATCGAACAAGCCATTACTCTGGAAACCTACATCGCCAGAGATTGTGTCCGGGTGACGACCAATTGCTGATTTTAAGCACGAAATTGGGTGGCGAACGTCCAGCGCCAGCAAACCAGCAGACACGCGGTGCCGACAAATTTCGTTGTGTGGTTACTTCGCCAGCCCAAACATGCATACAAATGAATAAGACAGGAGCTCTCTATGGTGAGTCCCACTTATTCTCGTTTCAGATCAAATTCGACAGTGATGGTGATACCTTCGAACAAGTTCACAAATGAAGATAAGGAAACGATGTACACGAAATATAAAAAATGAATCGTAAAATATGAGCGAACTTTGGACCCCACAACAAAACCTCACAGGGGTGTCCTTCATGTCTTCCCTACATCGTTGGGCAGTGGCCAATTTAGCCAGGTAGAATAAGGGAGGCGTCTGGACTAATTTGACGTGAGGAAGTAACAATGCACCGGCAACGATATCGGCACCACCAGGTAGGTGTCGGGTGTCCGCGGTTAATCGGAAGATGTAGTCCGAACGTCCGATTCCGCCTGAGAGTAACAATCAGGTTTGGCCTGAAAAGCAAATATCAGGGCCTCGTGGGCGGTTTGCACAACAAAGTGCCGGCTTTCTAAATGATGTTCAAAGCAACGGATCGCCAAAATATACAACCAGAGTTGACGTCCAACGGTGCTGTACACCAAATCACCCGGTTTCAGCTGTGAATAGGGAAGGACCGACGTTTGCTGCTTACCATTCACAAATCGTTCTAAGATTGCGCCAACAGCAGTGTTTGATGTATCTGTGGTGAGAAGGAGACGGGCGTTTGGATCGCCGCTAATGAAGCCTAGTTTAGTGGCGTGAGATTGGGCTTCCTCTGGCGTCGTGAAAGAAGTTTTGGCCTCGTGTGAGAGTTCAATAGACTTGCGTTATGAGTCACCCAAGTCGGGATGTGAGTTTCCTTTCGCACACGAATAGATGAAAAACTGACGGAATGAATGTGTTCTGAAGTTTTAGTGAAACGATACAAGTGATATTTTCAAGTTAGATATAAAAGGCATCATATACCATAACATCGGATATCATATGGTGTTTGATTGGGCCATTATTGATGAATCACTCCTTTACGTTGTATCAGCCTGGCGGTAAACGATAAGAGCACATTTAGAAGGATATTCACTCGTTTACTCTCGTAGTTTCTCCCCCATCTTGCAGGCCAGGCCTCGTCCAGAAACGACCAGATGCAGATCTTTCCATTTTGGTACGGTTTTCGTGAGCGCAGGCCTTTGGTGTCTGTGTTGTAGTGATCGTGAGATTTCAAACTTCCTTCTGGAATGAACACTCGAAATTTATAGGGCCGTTGGGTTGCAGATGGCTCTTCCGGTCCTAAATCATTGCCAGGTATCGTTCGATTCTTCCTCATTCGACGATCAATTCTCTGGTGGAATTGCTGAGCTATGATCTTACTGTGATTTTCTAATCTACTGGAAGTCAAGAGGTTCTACCCTACGTCAACCGAAATGGAGATTTCTTTGTGCTGGCCAGAACAGACACAGGAGGGCCAATAACAACAATGGTAGAGCAAACTCCCAGTCGTCTCCCTTGGCTGGTAATTATTAATTGATTGCTCGATTGCTACGTTAAGTGAGCCCGTTCGTCTGACAGCGATATGGTATCGTTCGGATGCGCTTAATTTCCCGTCGCTGCATGTGTTTGAAACTCAACACTCTCAAAGCGCAGTCCCTAATCTTTCAAGATAACCCTTGGTACGCCATGGTTCACTGCGATCCACTTCGTAACCACGCCTCTCACTGTAGAGGCCTTCCTGTCTGGAGCGTCAGTCTTTCCTGCTGAACGGGTAATGTGTGTGTCAATGACCAGAATGTACTGGTTACCGCGAGCATTCGATGAAAATGCGTCCATAAGATCCATCAGTTTGTTATCACCGGTTTCGGATATGGATATTGGCTGTAATGTTTGTTGGGCTCACCCACTGTCACTTCTCAGTAACTGACACTGTTGAAAAGCAAGTACGTAGGCCGTTAATTCGTCCTTTATCTTTGACCGGTGTGCCCTTTGTGGTGGCAGACTGAACATTCTGGTGCATCCGGTGTGTACCGTTTCATAACCGTTTGACTTCAGTGTCCTCCCCAGTTGTCTCGTGATGCCCACTAAATGAGAACGGCCAATGCCACGCTGCCATATGAATACGCCGACACTGTTTGATTCAACTCCTTTCCATCCAGAAGTGATTATTTCCAGCTCTTCAACCTTAGCACTTTTTAGGATCCTCACACCCCTGGCCAGAGCGTCAATAACATTACCTAGGGCCTTGTCTTGATGCCGTAGACGCACTAGTGTTTGTGGGTCCCACTCCATTACCGAGCCATTAACTCTAAAAGTCACCTCAGGAATCTCATCGTCTATCTGTTGTCGAGAAACACAATCAGCTACGCTATTTTTAGAACCAGGCACATGATTGATCGTGAAATCATACTCCTGTGAACTCAGTACCCATCAAGTCAAATCGACCCTCGGATCTCTCGCAGTCCTGTCCATGTGGAACTGATGACCCAACAATTACGGCTTCCGCTTGGTCAGTGCCCAGACGATTGTCAAACATCCTTTCTCGGAAGTTGAATGCTTTTTCTTCGCTGGGGTTGGGACTGTGTTGGCATATTCGATTAATCCCTCCTTTTGCTTGAGTACTGCACGAACGTCAGTCACTGACAGCTGCTGCCACAATGAAAGTTCCCTTTTTATTCGGAAGTCTCCGCGTCAGTTTCTGCCCCTTCATTCCTTGTTGTGTTCGTGTGGACGCCCTCTGGGTGTCCTCGGTCAATTCAAATACGTGTTTCCAAACGAGTTCACAAAATGATGACGTAATAGAATAAAAACTTCCTAGGAAACAACTATAGCACACTGCTTGACCTATAACTTGCTTGGAATTTGAAGTCACGACCTCTCTAACTGACACTATTTTCTCTAGTGGGGGAGTGATTTCACCCTTACTCACACCGTGTCCCAGTATCATCACCGATGACTGTCCGGGTTATGATTCATGGACATCAATCCATTCCAAAACAGCACCTAGATGGGCTGCGTGTTCCAATTCCGTGTCACTGTATGTCACAATTACACCGCCATATACCGCCACACTATTCAGCCGTTTTACCAACCGAATAATTGGGTGTGAAAATGTGAATGGCGCCCCGGATAAGCCAAACAGCATGCGCTTAAACTCTTACCATTTTTCACTAACTTTAAACGCGGTTTTCTCACGGCCTGCGGGCCTGAGTGGCAGCTGCCAATATCCGGGGTGTAGGTCTTACACTGTGAACAACTTCGTCCATTGCAGCTTACCAACAGTGTCAGCGGCAAGCACTAGTAGCACTACTACTACTTCCGTAATGTTTGCCTCTTGAACTGCAGTGAGTCGACGAATTATAATGGATGCTAAAACCCTAGAAATGATTGGGGTCAAACTAATTCCTCTGTGGTTTTTACAAGAGCCCGTTATACCTCTCTTGAATATAGGAACTATTATCGAGTGACCCCAACTCGAGAGATGGTTTCCTTCGTTCACACAAGTTGAAACAAATTGGTCAAGGCCTCCACCTCTCCCCCTTCTTTGAAAAGTGCCGGCACGAGGTCACCTGGACCAGCAGCATTATTACTCTTGAGAGCCGGATTTCAGTCTCACTGGGTGGTTCCAAGTCTGTCGACGAGAGCACCACATTACATGTTTGTGGCGGCAACGCAGTGGAAGCAGAAGACCAGTCAAATTGACCATCGAAGTGTTCCACCGATCGCTCTAACCTTCTGGACTTATTATAGATGAGTGTGTTATCTGTCTCGCTCATAGCTTCACCGACAGACGGTCGCCTGGAACCAGTGACACGGATAAGCTTAAACGGTTCGCCAGTGTTTCCTCAAGCAAAAGCCGTCTCCATCTCCTCAACTTTTTCTAATAACCAAGCCTCACGATCAGCATTTAGGCTACGTTTCAGTTTCCTACGGACATCTCTTCTACACTTGTTATATGAACTGCCAGAAGGGATGTTCCGTCTGGCTTCTAACAACTCCAGGGATTTCTCCGAGACCCAATGTTTGTTCATTCCATGTACCCCCGTGCCGCATGCTAACGTACCTTCGTCACGAATGGCCTGTGTGATCTGGGTCCAGGAGCGATCAGGATCTTCGAAGTGAGAACAACTGAGGCAGGTTTCTAAGCTGGTTTGATACTTATGCTTCACTGACGGTATAGTCAGTTTCTCAACAGACAATCGTTGCTCTAGGTGGGGTCATTGCCCAGCAGAAGTGAGTACGAAACGACAACGTACAAGCGCAAGATCTGAATCTGGGTACGTGCTGCAATAAGAACGACAGTCCTGAATGGAACCCCGCCACCCATAACCAACAGCTATGTGGTCTATCTGAGACCAGGTCTGACTCAGAGAGGGAAGGCGCCATGAATACTCACAACAACACAGAGACCGTTCGTCCAATGCTGGTGTTGTGACTGTAACATGTAATATACCAGAAAGCCAATCAGAATCGGCGCACTCTAATTCCAGCGTTGCAGCTCGAAATGCGCAAGGTCCGTCTTGCAGAAGAGAAAAGTCACGCACCAACGGAAAACGTGTATTAACAAAAACACGGTTACCGAGAGAGGGTAGTTTTCAACGTTTCCCTGTCCATATATAGATATATATATACAGGGTCCCAAGGTCCGGGAATTACCACTAATCAGACATGGCCGCATGCTTACTCACCGCTGACCTCGGGTTCTGATTGGTCACCTTTCTCAGCCCGTTGCAGTGACGCGGCCAACACACGTGTTTGAGGGCCTGAAAGCAAGCGGATAGGAGTATGTGTGACAAAACAAAATGGCGGCGCGCTACATGCTACTGCGATCTCGACCGTTCGATTGGCTGCTTTCAGGATCTTCTTTTGTTTGGGCGTTGGGGAATGCGCTGAATCGTTTAGGTTGCCACATCATTGTTCCCGTCTCCTAGATATCTTCGCACTAATATTTGTCAAATCTGACCTTCTCTGGGCAAACACTTGCAATTCAGGGTATTCTGCCTTCCTCACTGGTAGGTTTTCAGTGGTTCGCTACTAAATTTGTTTAGTGTTCCCCCTGTGTATCGAAGCCTCGTGCACGTCTGCGATTTCTACCATTGTGGTGCCTAGCTGGCAGGTCCCAACTCATTTCCACAAAAATATATCACATCCATTGAATCCATCAATTGAAACGATGCTCTTAGATGGCGTCATTCAAGCGGCACCACTGAGTTGTCCTTCGCTGAGCAATGAGCTGCGTTTCTGCACTGAAGCACAAAGTTATCGAGAAACACGTCCAGTTCAGCCAATTTTTAGGATTAGTGGAATTCACAGCGCTTTTGAGAGCTTTCGCCGGATTTTCTGCTGCCTCGTTTGAACATGGATGCTGAGACGCTGTTCGCAAGCGATAGCACTCGATGATGTCAAGTCACTGTTTCATTTCAGCGGAACAAAATTGTGACCCGTTGCCCGTCACCAAAACCTGTGGAATGCCTTCACGACTGAAATATCTACGAAATGTTTGCATGGTAAATGACTTGGAAGGTGAGGTTGTGATAAATGCTTCTGACCACCTTGAGTACGAATCAATCCGAACCACAATGTAATATTTAACAGGAAGTGGTCCACAATAGTCCGTATGCCGCCGTTGCCATGGTAGGTAACTCTCCAGCCGAGGTGTTCAATTCTCCTGTTTTTCTTTTTTCTGGAGGCAGGAATGGCAGTTTCTTGTAATCCTCTTGATATCCGAGTTTGTCTCTGGCTACCAACGTATACCGTGCGCGCGTTTCGAAAAGGTCAAGTACAATAGCATGAAATGGGCCGCCATTCTGTTTTATCACATTCACTCCTTTCCACTTCCTTTCAGGTCCTCAAAAACGCTGACTTGCCGCGTCCGTAGACCGGGTTGGGGAAGCTGGCCGACCGTAGGCTGAGGCCTGCGGTCAGTGATTGCGAGAACGGCTCTGATTGGTGTTTCAGTTACGGACGGGTGAACCCATATATATATATGGACAAAAGACGATGTCGGATGGACCTTCGGTATCTGAGTTGTGTTAACACACATTTCTCGTTGAGTCGTGGCTTTTCTGTTTAGTGAAGTAGACTTTATTGTGCTCGATTGCGAACGTCAGACATTGTGTTTACTGTTACCTGTAGTTGACCCTGAGGGAATATTACACAGGTAACTATTGCATGAATATTTAATCTGAAGTTTCTCTTATAATTGTTATCGGTGATACCATTATTCTATATAATCTGGTCACATTCCACTTACGTCCAAGTCTGCCCGAAAATATTATTATACTTACGAAACATGGTGACCAAAATCACTCGTCATACAAGATCCGCTGGTGCCAAAGCCACAATAGTGAGCTCTGAAATCAAGTTTGATCTTCCTAAAGGCAAAGGTTCTAGATCCACAACTTATATAGGCTCTTCTAATGTTACTGCCGTTAACGGGGGTGAAGATAACCTAGTGGTTGCGACCCTTCATACTAAAAACTGTTCCGTTCCTGTGGATAGTATACTGGCGGATCTATTCGTTGAGGCATATAAGCTAGAAGCAGAGCTCGCCCAATTAAGGGCTAGTCATACTGCACTTGATTCGGTAAAAAAGAACCTTGTATCTGTCTTATATTTTCAAAGTGGCCGAAAGTCCCAAGATGGATAACATTTGGACTGTTAATATGTTCATAAACACGTTGGTAACAGAAATCACAAAACGGATGCGTTGCTCGAACAATGTCATCGTATTCATTGTGCCAGATAAGCTGTACTCAGAAAGCATTAAAAGATACTCTCGAAGGTTACTGGAATAGACCCAACAGCGTATACCTGCACTCGTCTTCGTCATAAGACACAGAAGTTCTGCTGCCCGCAATTATTTAAATTCCATAGCGAGGCAATTGCAAAACAAATCATACAGAGCCAGGACATTATTTAGTCTGAAACCTCGCTTAAACTGTTGAAAATTATGGAGGACAGAACGCCCCTTGGAAGAGAATGTCAAAAACTCTTACTGGACAAAACCTCCGTTACCGTCTCTAACCATGTGATCCAGAATGCACTGAAAAAGGGTACAATGATATTCAAAGATAACAAACTGGGTCCCAAAGATCGCGCAGTATCGCTTTTTTGCACCACGCCCGAATGCACCAGCGATCCTACCGACAATGCTAAAGAGAACAAATTCTCTGACCTGATTGATCTAACAGTTGATCTTGACAAATCCAACCGCGTGCCCAGCGTTGGGGGTACCTCGATTGAGGAAGCAACTGGCAAAAGAGGGCAAACGAATGACTGTGTCCATATAGAAATCAACGGAGCGTCTAGACCGCAACCTATCTGCGCGGAAACTGGCTCAAATAATACAGGACACTAAAAGTCTATTAATCAAAAACACGTCGGTGTCTCAACTTCGAACCAATCCCTTAGGAAACCACAAACCGATCACTAATGGGGTGCCCGTGATAACAAACCCTCTCCAAATCACTACCCTAAGTGTCGCTCAAGGTTCCCGTCTGTGCATCATAGGGGAATAAACGAGCAAGGAAACGCAAACCCGTACCTGGCGATTAAAAAGACGCATCTCTTACCAACCCCCAATTCCAGGCCTCTGCCTAGTAATAGTAGTCTCTCGCGTGACGCATCCATTCATTTAAGGCTAAATCGGAGCCCGTCTGAAGTTTTGAACCCTGTGTTCAACACCCCATTCAATACGGATAGACCATACACTTCGAATGCTCACCCAAACGCAACCCGCGATGTCTTTGTTGACAACGAGCAGGCGGACATGACAAATTCACCTCAGCCATACCCTTTTTTAGCGGGAAAAATAACTTCCAAACCTCCCCTGCTACTTCCGTCCTCCATTGTTCCACTACCCAACCATATCTTACATGCACTTTTCCAACACTTCCTGTCTTGGAATCAAACGCAGGTGACACCCAACCATTCTCTTATGAGCTCATTATAAGGACATCAGACAAGCAATGTCACCAGAGTCTTTGAGTCACAAATATATTTCTGTTTTTGACATTTTTAAAGGTATAAAACTGATGCCGAACAAGAAAAATGCACTAATTTTAATGCTTTCCGAAGCACGTTTGCAAAATAATAGGATGCATACTTTTAGGTCTTTTTTCTCCTGATATAATCCTTATATTATTCTAATCACTGAAGCTTGGTGCACTCCTGAGACTCCCGACACACAACTAAACGTTACAGATTATCACAGGTTCTGCAGAAATCGTGGTGTAGGACGAGGTGGAGGATGTTTAGTCTACCTAAGGAAGCAATATTCTGCAACCATACTCGATGAGCCGTGTCCTGGTATGATAGATGAATCCTTTTGGCTGTTAATGTCGAATGGATCCTGTGAATTACCCTTGAGATGTGCCTATAGACCACCTAACGCTACTCAGAATGACGTGACGAAACTTATTATTGGACTGGACTATATATCAACCTTACACTCAGTACAAAATAATTAGCGGAGACTTCAACATGTCTAATATCTCATGGACCTCTTTCACTGCCACTGCAAATCAAGCTGAGTTCCTTGCATGTGTCCAAATAAACGGATGGCGCCAACATGTTTTAGCGCCTACTAGACACGACCACACTTTAGACCTTATCTTTACCACGGGTATCTATTCTGCCACCGTATCCGTCTTGGAACAATCTCCAGGGAGTGATCATAACATATTCAACTTCATGTTCGACCTAAAAGCTGTTAAACAGTCGATTGCCATACATTACCACCAAACAAAATTCGTCGACTGGAACTTGTTTACCGCACTGCTGACATCTGTCGAATGTAACACATTTTTTCTCGTCTCCGGCCCTAGTATTGCAACTGAAGCATTTAAAGAACACTTCAGATCTTGCATTACCATATTAGCCCCGAAAAGATCAAAACACCGTAATGTGTACGATAACAGCATAATTCTCACTCCAACGGAGCAAAGTAAGCTCAACAGTCTTGAATCGCCGTACCGGAAAACACGCAACTTCTCTCTTGTCATGCATATTCATAAAATGTTCATTGAAATTGAATATAGAACCAAAATACTCCACATCAGTGGAGAAAAATTACGCTTAACAGCACAGATAAGAGCTCGCAGTTGATGCAGTTGATGAGACGCAGGAATAATTGGAGAGACCCTGCCATCTCAGTGGTGTCACTGCAGGACAGAACCACTGTAGATGATCCCGTAACAATCTGAGGTTTCTAATTTATATTTTGCTGCTTCCTTCAATAATGGAGGACACATACTGCCCCCACCTCCTCTTGTAAGTACAGGTACGTTCCTAAGCCATATCCCTGTCGATGCAGGGCTCATACACTCTCAGTTAGCTATTACCGAGCCCTCTCACCTACCTGGTCCTGATGGCATTTACCCCTCGCTCTAAAATACTTCTGCCTAATATTTATACACTTCCTCTAACATCAAGTTCCTTCCCTCTTCAGTGGATAAACTCCACGATTATGCCCCCCTATGAAAGTGGCTCGCGACATGAAGTTAGCAATTATCGTCCCACCAAACATACTTCAATTTGTTCTAGGGTGTTCGAAAGGATAACAAAATGTCGCATGGTCGAATTATTGTTATCATGAAACCTTATAAACCACTCCCAGCATGGATTTCTCAACAAGCGTTCTTGCATGACATGCCGGCTAGAATTTCTTGACAATATTGTGGTGGATTGCCAGGTCGGGGGTGCGAGTTTTCGAACGCTCGGCCGAATACCTCAACGTGGGGAGGAGTTACGTTCGAAAACCTGCCGCGATCGGATCAAGGACAACGTGCGCGACCGGATGAGTCATCGCTCGACTGGATCGGACCAACGGGCAAGACAGAGCAGGCGAAATACGACAGACGGCCAGATCGGAGGCGTGGTTTTTCCAACATTCAGAGGAACATCTCGACACGATGTTGGAATACGGTCAAGGCCAACATTGGGTGGATGGCGGACAGCACGAGCAGCCGGACGAGCCATCGCGCAACGAAATCGGACAAACAGACGAGGAATGGCAAGCGGAAAACCC
>QNGE01007804.1:0-20738 GCA_008508345.1 Paragonimus westermani
GGAAGGGAGTATGTGTGGCAAAACAAAATGGCGGCGCACTACTTACTACTATAGTACGGAATACGGCTGAAACGATGGTTCAAATGAATCCAATCCTGTCGGCAGACCAATATTATCTGTACAATCATTGAGAAAACCACGGTTTTTAAATTACCAATGTTCTTCCAATTTTTTGACGTATTTCTCTCTGGAAAATCGTTGACTTCTGCTAGTGGAAATTTTTTATTTGAT
This sequence comes from Paragonimus westermani, assembly GCA_008508345.1. NCBI lineage: Eukaryota > Metazoa > Platyhelminthes > Trematoda > Plagiorchiida > Troglotrematidae > Paragonimus > Paragonimus westermani. The sequence goes on from QNGE01007804.1 coordinate 232, forward strand.
TATTCCAAGGGCGTGAGAAAGAGATGCCCGCAATTTTGATAACGGATTTTCACAACGGATAAAATCTTTATGGGAATCGTGTAACTGCGTTGAATCGCAAGTTTTATTTAAGGATATACTGGAGTTCAACATTACAGGTGTTTGGAAATATTCTTTTATGAATATTTGAGTCTACTTATATAAGAGAAGTTGACTCTCATTTCAACGGCATAACCGTTGTTGTTGCATGATTACTGAGCCTTTCATACGACTACAAACGTTAGAAACGGCAGTAAACAGTTTCCAACGTAGTATTAACCGCCAGAACAGAGCAAGCCAACGGTATTTTCCCTGGTCATACTTGGCAAGCGTAGCCATTCACTGCTGCCATAGCTGCAAACCTTTTCATTTAAGCGCGACGCACCCTGCCAAACAGCATCCCATGTTTAAACACTTATAACTGTCTTGTCCATTTGTCCTGCCTCACGAGGGGAGCCAAACAGCACCCCGTGCTTCAACGAAACAGGTCAGTGAGAACAAGCACGCACAAAATGAGATAGGAATGATCAATTTTGAGTCTGTTGGAAAAGGTACATACTGACTCTGGTTTTCCTCAGTGTAGAATGTAGCTGTTTTTTCGCTGGAGTGTGTAGTCGTAATGGATGATTGGACCCGTTTATTAGATAAACTTCCTCATCTAGTTCATCAAATCTGATACCTGCAAGAAAGCTGTGTATGCATCTGTAAAAGAAATCACTTCGTTCAGTTATATCTAAAGGAGAATCGCTCCAAGTGAGTTGGTTCGCGCCTTCTTGGGCTCATGTGCGAGGGACACGGTGCCCGCGGACCGGTCTAAGTCTACATTCATGGTGGGTGCTGTGCAGGATCTTTTCGTCGTAATTGCTGGAGATTTGCAAGCCGTAGCTGAAGAAGAGGGAGTTGGCAAATTTGCGAATTTCAAACGTGCGTCTACCTGGTGGCTGAGGTTGGAGCTGGTTGACACAGAAAGGAAAATCGATTATGTATGTCCGCCATTTGAGTACATCCAGAGTAAAAAAATCATCTGACCGGCTTCACGCCGATAGTTGTTCATTTGTACCGGTTCAGCGGAATGTCCGCATGGAAATCCTGTTTGAAACCAGTGACGACGATCAATTCATAAGCTTTCTATCCGCTTGGCTGGTGACATCCAAGTCGTCTTTAAACCCACGGTATACGATGCACGGGTGCAACGTACTCTTGCTCACTGCCGGTGGCATGCACAGTCACAAAATGCGGGAAACGTCCGATTCGCTCAACTTGCGTTCGCTGTGCAAAGCGGATATGCATATATTTGTTCTCTTCATCCTGTGTAGTACGCACGACTTCTATCGCATTAATCGCCGTTCGCTTACAAATATCACACAATACACCCACTCTACATTGCAAGCTTCAATTTGCACCGAGTATATCGAGCGTCGGCGGCTGTAATAAACTTCCCACAACTAGCCACCACATACTGCTTAGCATCATCAGTAAGTGTTTTGTACTCAAACAGGCTTCTGCAATCGTTCACCTCACCAGCGGTGAGCCTGCCGTTTTTAGGATGGGGTTTATATACTAGACGATTTAAGGGGTGGTTGTGCTTTAGTTAGAGAGAGCTCACAACCAGGCAGGCATTTCTCTGGACTACATGATATCGTCATTTGCAACATGTGTCGTGAGAAACGGATAGTTAAAACCAACAAGAATTAACCCACTAGACACGTTGCGCACTTCGGCACACACACTCTTTTTATACCTCAAGCAGCGGTAGTAAATCTGGACGGTTTCCAGGAAAACACATCACTCCACCTCATCGTACTTCAAGCTTCTTTTTGACTTACGTAAATAACGCCGACATCCACCACATACCCCTGCAGGCATTGCTGGGGCCGAGAGAAAGTGTAAAGTTCACGGTTCTCGAACATCGCTCTGAAAGTTGCAATGTAATTTGTCATAGAATTAAAACGATACTCCCAGTCACTAATATGATATTGTTTGCATCATGGTATATGTATACACTACTTTGTCTTCAATGTACTGAAACGTACTCATTGTCACACACATCAGCCATACCGAATTTCGAAAACCGCATACGATGAGGTCGTTTCCAATTATTGACCGGTTAAATCAAACAGGTGTGGGCCAATAACGCAGATTCCGGTGACTTTATTTTCTGCACCAGGTATCCAATTAAAAGAGTGGAATATGCCATGAAATGGTTCTCCCAGGTACAGTAATTGAAGAAACCACGGGCTACTACTAGCGTCCATGGGAGTTGATATTGCTACTATAAATCGCTTACATAGGGCGCCATCACTATCGCAAAGATATTCGAGCACCTTTCAACTACTTGCACTCTTCGAAAAACTTCGTCAGCTGTATCAATCCTGTTGCCGTGAGAGGTCGGATTATTGTGCCCGATACTGAGTACGTCCCCTACATATATGTGTGCTAACCCTACTAAAGCCCGTCGCTTTAAATGATGTTCTGTGTCTAGGCAGAAGTGTTTCGACCTGGCGGCCTTATGGTACTAGAATAATGATACTGCCGCCCCGCGGGACTGTTGCGGATATGATTGTTAGTCACTATTACGATATCGAAGGTCACATGGGAGTAGTCACGTCTTATCACCCATTCGAAGGAGGTATTGGATTGTCAAGGGCATGGCTAGTGTGCGCCGCGTTCTGTAGAAATGCATCAAGTGTAAAGTGTTGGCAGCAAAGCCGTGCCAACAAGTGATGTCCCCGATTCCTGTTGATCGCACAACACCTAGTAGTGCCCCGTTCTCAGCCTGTTGCGTGGATTATTTTGAACCTCTTGAGGCTCGATTTGGGAGAAGCATTTGTAAGAGATATGGCTGTCTCCTCACGCGTCTAAAGACAAGAGCTACACATTTGGAATTATCACAATCGATGTCAACGGACACCTTTCTGATGGCTCTAATGAAGTTCATTGGACGTCGGAGTGTGCCAGAAGTCATGTACATTGATAGTGGATCCAACTTTGTGGGCACGAAATCAGAGCTGAGGGGGAAATAGGTTGGCTTGGACCGAGACAGACCCACCGGACTCTGGCGGTCCGCGGTATCGATTGGCACTTTCATCCTCCAGCAGCTGGCCATTGGGGTGGAACATGGGAGCGCATGATTCGCACAGTTTGATGGGTCATGCAAGCCGTCGCAATGGAACAAGTAATGTCAGACGAGGGTCTCTACGCTTATCTAATTGAGGTTGAGGGAATTCTCGATGACAGACCTTTAGTTACAGTATACGATGACACGGACGGTCCTTCGGTTCTAAGGTCAAACGATCTGCTGCTCTCAAAACCAAACCCTTGGTGTGCCATGCACTCATATCACATTACTAGAAAGGTACACAAAAGAGTAGAAGCAGGCTCAGCACTTGGCTGGTGTGTTTTGGATACGCTGGGTCAGACACACCTACCTTTCAACCAGGCGTATCACATGTGGACGAAGGTAGGACGAGATGTGAAGGTTGGTGACCTTGTTCCACTCGTCGAGGCTCTCGACCCGTAGGTGTTTGGCCCAAAGCCGTGGTGATAGAAGTAGTAAAGGGTGCCGACAATCACGTCCGCGCAATGTACTTGAAAACAGAAAGCGGCACGTTTAGGAGAGACATGAGATCCATATGTCATCTCGGAGGATCAGAGGGTGGTGGTGTCGTCAGCGAGAAAGCCTCGGGTGGAATGGAACCAGTTCACGATACAAAATCAACCCGCAGCTAGGTGAGTGTTAGGAAACCATGCTGGCTTCTGGGGCCGGTGTTAAAGTAGCTGCATGCGTGAGTGTTTGAATATTGTTATATGTTGATAGAACGTTGGCGGCCATGTTCTTCGCTCTACTTATTCCCTCCTCATTGATTCGTCTTCTTACGTTGGAATTCTTTATACCGATTACGAGCTCCTCTTACAGTCTGACACTACCGCTCAAGTTACGCGCGTGACAAATCATTTCTCCTATGAACGCTGATCTTGATGTGTTATCAAATCTTGATACCGTTTGCTTGTAAANTCCTATGAACGCTGATCTTGATGTGTTATCAAATCTTGATACCGTTTGCTTGTAAAACTTGTTTCCGCGCAGTTTTTCTCCCATGCTTTCCCTCACCGGACCTTTGTTTATGGTACCTTGGTTTCATTTTTGCCTGACCGCTTCGCCATTACGTGATGGTTGCATTTGGTCATATTTACACGAACCGTTAATCTCGGAACTTGTATATTTGGTGGATTCAATATCGAGGTTTGTTGTTGTCTTCCACCATTTGGTTTATCATATTGCTTTTAAACATTGGCACCTTATTAATAAGTAACCCGCCAATACGACCGTCTTCCTTTTTGGATCCAAATTGGTTATTCGACGGAGTCAGAATTTATAGACGTCCGTTACATACAGACGCGACTATCGTTGATCCAGCATATCAATAGACGTTGCGAGAAGACTGAGCGTTGCTCGAACATCCACTAGACCTCCGTGAATAACAAGCACTGCTATCGTTTCGAAAATATACGCACATTGCCAGCTGTTTGTTATACCCACAGATGAACATTTGAATGAAGACTCAGCGTACCTCACTTGACTAACGGCAATAACCACTGCAAAATGAAAACATGAGCATATTTCGTGAAACCATTTCGTGGGTGGCCCTGACTATGGCCGTGGGTTCTTCCACATAACGTTCGAGTGCGCCCTTTCGTCATGATCCTGCCGGATGGTCAGGCTGTGTTGTCCACGTTGTCACGGTCAACGCAGGTGTAGACTGGTTCAAACTCGTTGTAGTTGGCACAGTGGTGATGGTACTAACCTGGACACTGACCGCACTGTACCCAGCGAACTGTGTCTCTGTCCAAGCCCACGGGATCCTCCTTTTGGAAGCGAATCTGGCATACGTTGCAATCTACAGACTTTGAGGTACGCTGCTTTTCAGAAAGTCTCCCTGACTTTCTTTTTTAACTGCCCTAGCGTACCCTTCGTAACTGGTCTAATACGAGCTGTCTCTATGTGATCCCCAATTACGCCACTCTCCGGCATATCCTGGTCAATCGCACGACGTTTGAATTTAGACTTCCTGCGCGCGTTAGAGACAAACGGTTGTTCTAATGAAGCTGCGGGCATCAGGCTTAACCCATCAGGCATGCATGCAATTTCACTTGTGCACGGCATTTGCGTAGCACACCCTGAGGCTTTCGTTGTGGGGAAGGTGTTGCGGGTAGGGAGATTTGAGTTCACTGCAAAGATTTTCCTGACCAACTGAACCCGTCTTCTACTTACCCCCTCGGGGTCAAAAGAGAATGATTCATACCATTCGCTACCGTTGACCACTGTTTTCCTCGGCCATAAGTTTTCGAACGACGCCCGGCCACTCATCTGCACTACCTCCCTACCTGGGATGGAGCAGCGTAATAATAGGTCATGATGGCTAAAAAGTAACGTTTTACCCCTCGCAACGCAGCTACATATCTACGATTGTTGGCTGCGCTCATACATCCTAAAGTAACGGCTATATCCCGGCGAACATCTTCAGCATTTCTTATTCTGTCCAGACGAGAAGTGAAAACAGGTGCATGCATAAAAACAACCGGCCCATCAAACTGGGAAACCTGGATTTCCGCTTATTCAGGGGCTAGCAACAACCACCAGTTTCCCGCAACCAAACTAGTAAGGGGTCCGTCGATCAAGCGAAACACAGCAGCAATATGACAGCAAGGAATCATCCATTGAGATGAGAAGCAGCAGTCACATTTGGTGCCTTCTACAATATTAACGTGAAAAATGCGCCCTTTGTTACGGCGCCATTCCCACGTGCTTTTCGCATAGGCTACGTCTATCTAGGCGCTGTTGTAATGCCTGAGGGGAACATCTCTAGCATATTACGGCAATGGTTTCAGAATGACTGACAGAAATTCCCGGCCTACAGCCGGCCCAAACAACCTCATGCACTCAGTGTTCAACATACACTGGCGTTCTTTAAACACACTGTTACAAAGTTCCACAATATGCTGGGAAAATGCATACACATTGGAGCGTTCAGACACGGCACTTTTAAAGTGTTTGTTCTCGTTCTCAACAGCGTTGGTGGTAAGATTACCCCCCAAAACATTGGACTTAAGTTTATGTGAGGCCAAACCCCTTTTATAAAGCAGCCAAGTGCTCGCAAAATACTGATATGCCTCATTACTGACGGATTCCACGGCTTGCAGCAATCTGTTAAATTGACCACTGTTCTCAGTGGAAACCACATTGCGGGTCCACTGGTGAATACGGTTCTTCCGATAATCGCTTTGGCCTACCAACTGGCGGAAACGCTGAGATACATCATGAAGTGAATGAAACGGGCAGAGTACGATGGCACAATGTGGAAAGACTTTACCTATGTTTCTGGCAGATCAACAATGAAGGTGCTAACAGCAGACATACAAGGCAACATTTTAAGCGGGTGGTTCAAAATTATCCTGTAACTGGCAGTAGTTTTGTTCCGCATAAGTGCGTGAAAAACCTCACCCCAACTCCAGTTTTGCCTGCCAACATTGCATGCCATAGTATTAAGCCGCCATAATTTAACTGATGAGTTGCATCTCCTAGAATGACATCTCCATATCTTGGATACAGTTTGAATGTACCTTTTGGTACGAACATGACGAACCTCAACACTTTCTCCTGGAGTAGAAACCTACAGCTGCCTTCCACTTTCAGTAACTCTCGCAACTTCATAATTTCGTTGCGATCATCAAATTTGCTGTGCCTCATGCGTAGAGTAGATAAATCGTGCCGACGCATTCTAATCCCATACTTCCTGTTCACATACGTCCTCAACTCACTAGCATTCTTAGGATGGCTCTTCGTCTCACACACATGCGGTCCATCATCAACAGCCAGACGTCTATTCCTAGGATAAATATTTGGCTTACCAACCTGAAAGTCGTGTGGTTGCACCAGGTTTGCCTTCTCGATTTGATATCTATCGTTGCGATAATGAATGACCGAGGAGGTTTGACATCTGTAATCTGCAAAACTACAAATTAACGTGACAATTAATTAATTAAACATTACTGCTTAGAGGGCTTTGTTCGTCATGTACGGTTTACGCATTTGTAAACCGCACTTTCATACCGGCAGCCTGGCAGTAGGTCTGTTCCTCCATGCTTCTTAGCAATTGCAGCTGTCTGCAAAGTGCTGATGAAAAAGCTTGACAAGTTTCTCGTTGAAACGTGCGCAAGTCTCCAATATACTCTTCAAACTTTCGGTATTTCAACCTGAATATTTTTCTAACCGTGCTCTCATCGTTCACCGTCATGCTGATTCAATGTAAGGAAATGATTTACTGATAATGGACTATTTAAACACTATGTTACGTCCGATGTTGTGATATATGATGTTTTGTCAGATCCGACTTGGAAATATCACTTGTGCCATCGTACTGAAACTTCAGGTCACATTCATTCCATCGGAGTTTTTCAGTTTTTCGTGTACGAAAGGAAACGCACTCCCGCTGAGGCAGTGTCCTGTAACCAGTCCGTTCTGGTAGTGTGAGCGTCATGCGAATACTAGTATCTCCGAAGATGGACGTCTTTACGAGTGGTTTACCTGCTTTAAGCGCGTGCAAACTGAAGGGTTAAGGAAAATTCAATTTTTCTATCCTCCACGAAACGTCACCTTCATTCGGTTCTCAAATAGGCGCCACTAATATTTTGAACCAATCATAAAACCTCTACAGCCGATGACCACCTTCCGGTCGAGCGCACATCCGCACGTCCACTACAGAGAAGCCATTCTGACGCACACCGTACATTTATTGCGATGACAAACCAATGACAACCGAGGGAGTGGGGACACATGACTGGCTCACAGGGTTGACGTGATAGTGCAGAGAGGAAGCCATGTTACAGGGTGGAGCTATATCAGAAAGGAGGCAGTTAACCATGTAACTCTCGTCCCTGCAGATACACGGTCGCTCGCCCCTACATGGTGTGTCCCCCTCCCCACAACATGGTTTCTTTTCTGCTCCATCCTCTGAAATATGTGCACCCTGTGAGCCAATAAGGTGTCTCCCCGATTTGTTGGTTTGCACCTGCAATAAATGTGCAGTATGCGTCGGAAGAACATCTTTTCCGAACCGAAAGCTTGAACACGAACTCTTTCCATTTATCAGCTTTGTTTCAAGTGCATTTTGGTAATGTAGTGTCAACACACCTGTTCTAAAATTCGGATGCCCTTGGAGAGCAGGTTCGGCGTTTCAAAGTTCAATCAGGATCTTCGTACTGCAATCGATCAGTCGAACTTGTCTATGGTAATCATAGAGGATGCGTATACGCGTGGTCCGTAGGATACTTGTTCTGCCCTTGTTTCGCCGACGTTTGAGAGAGAGAAAGCGCCCAAACTGGATGTTCTGCATACTTCACCGTCAACCGGAACACCAAGGAAGGGTTTTGAGGGAAACGAAATCCGTGATGATGCACAACCACACGTGCGACGTTGTTGCCGCGAAGTACGACGACGTTTTTCGAAGAGTGCAAGTAGTTGAAAGGTGCTCGAATATCTTTGCGATAGTGATGGCGCCCTATGTAAGCGATTTATAGTAGCAATATCAACTCCCATGGACGCTAGTAGTAGCCCGTGGTTTCTTCAATTACTGTACCTGGGAGAACCATTTCATGGCATATTCCACTCTTTTAATTGGATACCTGGTGCAGAAAATAAAGTCACCGGAATCTGCGTTATTGGCCCACACCTGTTTGATTTAACCGGTCAATAATTGGAAACGACCTCATCGTATGCGGTTTTCGAAATTCGGTATGGCTGATGTGTGTGACAATGAGTACGTTTCAGTACATTGAAGACAAAGTAGTGTATACATATACCATGATGCAAACAATATCATATTAGTGACTGGGAGTATCGTTTTAATTCTATGACAAATTACATTGCAACTTTCAGAGCGATGTTCGAGAACCGTGAACTTTACACTTTCTCTCGGCCCCAGCAATGCCTGCAGGGGTATGTGGTGGATGTCGGCGTTATTTACGTAAGTCAAAAAGAAGCTTGAAGTACGATGAGGTGGAGTGATGTGTTTTCCTGGAAACCGTCCAGATTTACTACCGCTGCTTGAGGTATAAAAAGAGTGTGTGTGCCGAAGTGCGCAACGTGTCTAGTGGGTTAATTCTTGTTGGTTTTAACTATCCGTTTCTCACGACACATGTTGCAAATGACGATATCATGTAGTCCAGAGAAATGCCTGCCTGGTTGTGAGCTCTCTCTAACTAAAGCACAACCACCCCTTAAATCGTCTAGTATATAAACCCCATCCTAAAAACGGCAGGCTCACCGCTGGTGAGGTGAACGATTGCAGAAGCCTGTTTGAGTACAAAACACTTACTGATGATGCTAAGCAGTATGTGGTGGCTAGTTGTGGGAAGTTTATTACAGCCGCCGACGCTCGATATACTCGGTGCAAATTGAAGCTTGCAATGTAGAGTGGGTGTATTGTGTGATATTTGTAAGCGAACGGCGATTAATGCGATAGAAGTCGTGCGTACTACACAGGATGAAGAGAACAAATATATGCATATCCGCTTTGCACAGCGAACGCAAGTTGAGCGAATCGGACGTTTCCCGCATTTTGTGACTGTGCATGCCACCGGCAGTGAGCAAGAGTACGTTGCACCCGTGCATCGTATACCGTGGGTTTAAAGACGACTTGGATGTCACCAGCCAAGCGGATAGAAAGCTTATGAATTGATCGTCGTCACTGGTTTCAAACAGGATTTCCATGCGGACATTCCGCTGAACCGGTACAAATGAACAACTATCGGCGTGAAGCCGGTCAGATGATTTTTTTACTCTGGATGTACTCAAATGGCGGACATACATAATCGATTTTCCTTTCTGTGTCAACCAGCTCCAACCTCAGCCACCAGGTAGACGCACGTTTGAAATTCGCAAATTTGCCAACTCCCTCTTCTTCAGCTACGGCTTGCAAATCTCCAGCAATTACGACGAAAAGATCCTGCACAGCACCCACCATGAATGTAGACTTAGACCGGTCCGCGGGCACCGTGTCCCTCGCACATGAGCCCAAGAAGGCGCGAACCAACTCACTTGGAGCGATTCTCCTTTAGATATAACTGAACGAAGTGATTTCTTTTACAGATGCATACACAGCTTTCTTGCAGGTATCAGATTTGATGAACTAGATGAGGAAGTTTATCTAATAAACGGGTCCAATCATCCATTACGACTACACACTCCAGCGAAAAAACAGCTACATTCTACACTGAGGAAAACCAGAGTCAGTATGTACCTTTTCCAACAGACTCAAAATTGATCATTCCTATCTCATTTTGTGCGTGCTTGTTCTCACTGACCTGTTTCGTTGAAGCACGGGGTGCTGTTTGGCTCCCCTCGTGAGGCAGGACAAATGGACAAGACAGTTATAAGTGTTTAAACATGGGATGCTGTTTGGCAGGGTGCGTCGCGCTTAAATGAAAAGGTTTGCAGCTATGGCAGCAGTGAATGGCTACGCTTGCCAAGTATGACCAGGGAAAATACCGTTGGCTTGCTCTGTTCTGGCGGTTAATACTACGTTGGAAACTGTTTACTGCCGTTTCTAACGTTTGTAGTCGTATGAAAGGCTCAGTAATCATGCAACAACAACGGTTATGCCGTTGAAATGAGAGTCAACTTCTCTTATATAAGTAGACTCAAATATTCATAAAAGAATATTTCCAAACACCTGTAATGTTGAACTCCAGTATATCCTTAAATAAAACGTGCGATTCAACGCAGTTACACGATTCCCATAAAGATTTTATCCGTTGTGAAAATCCGTTATCAAAATTGCGGGCATCTCTTTCTCACGCCCTTGGAATAATCAAATAAAAAATTTCCACTAGCAGAAGTCAACGATTTTCCAGAGAGAAATACGTCAAAAAATTGGAAGAACATTGGTAATTTAAAAACCGTGGTTTTCTCAATGATTGTACAGATAATATTGGTCTGCCGACAGGATTGGATTCATTTGAACCATCGTTTCAGCCGTATTCCGTACTATAGTAGTAAGTAGTGCGCCGCCATTTTGTTTTGCCACACATACTCCCTTCCGACTCCTTTCAGGTCCTTGAACACGCGGGCTGACCTCGTCCGTGCAACAGGCTGAGAAGTGTGACCAACCAGAACCCGAGATAGGCGGTCAGTGAGCGTGAGGCCACGTTTGACTGGTGGGGATTCTCGGACCGTGAGACCCTTTATATATATATGTATATATATGTGGACAGGGACACGTAAGAAATCTCTCTCGAAATGTGTGTTGTTGTGAATACATGTTCCCTGTTAACGCGTGACTTTCTATTTTGCGGGAAGGACCTTGTGTGTCTCGATCTAAAAACGTTGGACATAGTGTGTGCTGTTTCTCTTATTGACTTTCTGGTATTTTACGGTACCAAACCTCGGAACTGGCGGTTCCGAATTTCGATGGGCAGCGGACTGAAACGATACGTTCGCATATTAGGCAGGGCTGACTTATGGAATCTGCGCACTAGGCACCCCCTTTTTGCTGCAATTTGTCCAGTGTTTTCCAAAACAATTGAAGTCAATTGCCTTTCTGATGAGTTCGTAGGTTTGGGATCCTGGGAGCGCAGGGAATTATATTTCCATCCATCTTTATGATGGACTCATACGAAATTTGCATTCGTCAAACTGCACTAATTAGTTTTTTGGACTGGTGTGATGAACAGGACTGACATGCCTTCTGTGGAGTTCAAACGGGCTAAGACAGGCCAGTTACGAATAACGTAGCGAGTAGACAAGGAATATATGTCCGACACGCAAGGTCGACGTATGAGCGAGATGAAACGTTGGTACATCGAAACGACAAGCCGGCATGCAGTGGAGCCGTAGGTTTGAGTTGGCGGGCGACTTGCCGTCAACCACACTCGTTCAAGCAAACAGTTAGGCGCATATAAAAGTTGGGGAGAAAAGAATATGAATGTTAATCATAGCCTCAACACAGTTAGCGATAAACAAATAGGGTCGCTACAGAGCTCCTCCAATAGAAGACAATGAGAGTGTTGAATTCGATAATGAAGGAGTTTTTCAGTTAACCGTAACCGGTGACTAGCGTGAATGGTCTAGTTTGCTTCTGCCACAAAGCTCGCGTCCACGTCCGGTGGAAGGGGAAGAGAAAACAATTGAAAGTGGTTGGGATGGCACGATCGGGAAGGTTAATAATTGTAGGCAGAATGGAAATAGGGAACAGGTACGTTGTGGTTGGTCTGGTAAGACCATAGCCTTGTTCACGTCCATCGTAAGCGACCCTCAGAGGATTTCGAGCTATACATTGTCTTCTCGCAATGCACGCCATCAGTGCCCCGTGTTGATGATGGATGGTTAATTCCACGTATCGGGCTTCTGATCCCATCGCGTCCGACAAGATAAGGCTTTCTTTTGCTCTTCGAGAGGGAACGTCTCGTCGACAGTTTGCTGTAGGTCAGGCCATATAAAATCAACTTGGTAGGGAAGTGCGACAACACCAATAATTAAATACGGCGGACGTCCACGTAATGTGCGAATCGCACTGGCCTCCGCAAATCTCGACCGCGTCTGCTCTGGGGGCTTGGCTCCGTCAAGGCAGGCGGAGTCGCAACTGAAATCGTATCTGTACGAACGCTAGGTAATGTACCGGCCGAAGAGAGCGTTGCTGCTCGCGAATCAGGTTCTCTATCGAGTGCCTCTTTAAATGCTGGCTTCAGTCTATCAATAGAGATCACCTCGGGCTTACCATTGGGTTTCAACACGAATGTCTTGGCATAACGTGCGAGTACGCTTAACGGTCCGGTATACGGCGGGCGCAAAGGCCGTCGAGAGTAACCGCACGAACCAAAACACGAGAACAAGTTAACAGGCGAGGATGTACGTACGTTGGCGTCGTCTTCTCTCTCGGTGGAAATGGTCGGAGCCGTCTCATGTGTTGAGCTAACCGCTCGCCGTAATCTGCGAAGTTGACGGGTCCCGTTACACGTGGGGTAACCGACTCGCCGAGTAAACGTAAGGAGCGCCCATAGACTAACTGGCCGGAGGTGGTATTCAGGTCTGCCTTCAGCGTGTTACGGACACCTAACAAGACTAGCGGCAAAACCTCGTGCCATGAGGGGTTGTTGCTAGCGAATCGTGAACTTTTCAACTGCGGATGAAAACGCTCAACCAACCTGTTGGCTGCCGGGTGGTAAGCTGTTGTGTGAATTCTACTACAGCCTAGTGCGTTAAGGAGTGATGTAAGGACCCAGTCAAAATGTGACCCGCGATCGGTAGTCACTACAGCAGGGCAACCAAACTGAGCGACCCAACGTTCCAAGGATGCTCGTGCGACGGTTTCCGACGAGCAATTCGGAATTGGTATATCCTCTGGTCAACGTGTAAACCTGTCTATGCATGTCGGGATGTACGTACCCTCATCCGGCGGTGGCAGGGGTCCGACCAGGTCGACATGCACATGGTTGAAACGCCCATCGGGAGCTGCAAGACTCACCACTGGGGTACGCGTATGACAATGGATCTTAGACCGCTGGCAGCGTACGCATGCTTTCGCCCATGTGCGGACGTCACGATTGACGTTGCGACAGACGAAGCGCTGCGTGACCATGCGTGCCACGGTGAGACATGTTGTGCAACGTATCGAAAATTCAGCGGCGGAATGCCAATAGAATAACCGGGCGAGTGATGCCTTGTGAAGTGTCACAAACAATCATCCCTCCGGAGGAATTCATGGGAACACTTTCTAACTCAAGGGAACTGGACCGGCGGAGTTGTTCTACCTCCGAGCCGTTGACCTGTGCGGCTGTGATTTTCGCCAGCTCTACTGAACTTTCTGTCGCGCTCAGTGTAACATTAACGCACGAGAGAGCATTGGCGACTGGGTTCGCAATACCTGAAATATTACGAATATCGGTCCTGAACTGAGCGATATAATCCGGGTGTCTGGTCTCTCTGGGAGAATACCTGTCCGTTGTCGAGCGTAACGCGAACGTTAGAGGCTTATGGTATTTGGATACGATAAAGTCCCTACCTTCAAGGGCATGTCGAAAATGGCGGATGCCAAAACATACCGCCAACAGCTCATTCCCAAAAACACTATACCGCGACTCAGTTGGTTGTAACAGTTTAGAGAAGAAGGCTAGTGGGCACCGAATTGCTGCTGCAAGACCGCCCCTACAGCCACGTCTGATGCATCCACGGTTAGCGACAAGGGAGCAGACGGATGGGGATGCTATATTGGCGATAACTCTTTTTAAATTAATAGAGGCCATTTTTGCGGCCGTTGGAATAAGAATGAGTGTGCCTTACCTCTGAGTAGGTTGGTGAGCGGTTGTAATAGACGGGCACAATTAGGGACGAAACGGCGGTACAAATTCACTGAACCATCCAAACGGCAAAGTCGTTGGTTGAACGATTCGGACTCCGGGCAGTCCACTTTTGCCTGTACTTTGCCGGGTAGAGGTTCGATCCCGTTCCTGGATATACTGTGACCCAGGAAGGCCACGCGGGGCGCCCTGAAAGAGCATTTTTCTAGGTGTGTGGTCATCCCATGGTGCGACAAACGGGTGGATAATGAATGCAAGTGCACGCAATGTTCTACGTGTGATGAACTAGCTGCCAAGACCGCATCTCAGTACGGGTAACCACTGTTTAGTTCACGACACATGTCGTGAATAAAACGTTGAAAAGTCTGAGCGGCGTTGCCCAGACCAAACGTCATGCGTAAGAATTCGAAGAGTCCGAACGGTGTTATGACTGTTGCCTTTGGGTCGTCTTTGGGGGCTGCAGTTGTCTGGTTATAAGCGCGCACTAGGTCTACTTTCATGAATATCTGCCTCCCCGACAGGTTTACCGTCAAGTCCTGAATATGAGGAATTGGATACCTATTGTAAGTGGTTGCGTTGTTCAACGCCCGATTGTCGCCACATGGGCGCCAGTCGTTATCAGTCGTTTTAGGCACCATGTGCAATGGCGGATCCCACGGATTATTGGACGAAAGGATGATGCCCAGTTGGAGCATATGCTCAAATTCGGCTCGGGTACTTTTGAGTTTATCGGAAGCAAAGCGACGTGGACGAATTTGAACTGGCTACCCTCCTGCGACAATGTGATGCGCGACGTCGGTTGTCACGGCCGGTGGTTTGTTAGCGGGGCGGACCAGTTGAGGGAATTCGGATAAAAGTTCCCCGTAAGGCTCGCAAAGTATGGGATTGGCTAGCCTAGGACTGAGCACAGTCGCGTGCAACGGCTTACCCCGAACGTTTAGTCTTGTCGATGGATCGATCAGACGCGATCGACGTGCGTCGACCAGTGAATCGAAATGTCGGAGGAAGTCGATACCAACGANGCACAGTCGCGTGCAACGGCTTACCCCGAACGTTTAGTCTTGTCGATGGATCGATCAGACGCGATCGACGTGCGTCGACCAGTGAATCGAAATGTCGGAGGAAGTCGATACCAACGATAGGGAAAGGAATATCAGCCACAAGAAAAACCCAGGGGAAATCGCGTCTAAGATCAAAGTTTAAATTCAACAGTTTGTGCCGTTTGCAGCTCGGAGAGTGGTGCCGGATTCTGATCGCGCATCCGTTACCGAATGCGGGATGACAGTAACCTCCGCTCCTGTGTCGATTAAAAAAATGCATTTTGGAGGTTAAATCCCTCAGAAAGAAGAGGCGACTGCTGTTTGACTGGCCTGTGGCTGTCGTCGCTAAAACACGTCGGCCTGCCAGTTTAAACGTTTGTTGGCAGGATGATTACATGACGATCGGTATCGTCTAGCGTTTTCACTATACGTCTCATGATCCCATCAGTCACTGCACGTTGGGGGAATTCTAGACGGTGACCTGTTACGTTGAATACTGGCGCAAAGATCCGCCAGTTCACGCTGCAACTGAGCTATCCTATCGCTTGTTTCTAAGGGGTCTCGTTCACGACATCCCAATGCTTTGTGCAAGTTTGCTATTTCGGTGTCCTTCGTGGTCAACAAATCATCCGTCGGACTCTTGGAGTTAACTAACTGCCCAACTAACGCTGGCTGCCCTGTGCCTCGGAAACACTCATGTATTGCGTCGGTCGAACCCGTTGGGTCACTTAACGGGTAACACAGATAATAGCCCCTGTGTATACTCAAGCATCCTTTTCATCCACAACTCTTGCAAAAGCGACTCAGGTAACTGTGATTTGCCTGCTACATGTCGCATCTCCCGAAGAAGAACCGACGGCTTCTTGTCCTCCAACTGTGGCCGGTGGAACAGTTGTTCCAAACGCACTTTACTGGATGGCTGTGCTTTCTTAAGAGTCGTTTGTTTAGCGGACTCATAACGATCGGCTGTCGACCCTAGTAAGATATCACTAATCAGGGTCAGTATATCTCGGGGAAGACGCAGTGTAAGCTGCGAGAACTTGTCCGAGTCATTTGTTATGCGCCGGTTGCCGAACTCTATTTCCAGCACAGCGAACCACAGCTCTGGATCGAGATCTCCAAAAGCGGGAATGGCTAGCGTGATCAACGATACGGAAGACGAGAATTTGGACCTGACCTCTTTAGTGTCCATTGCGACCGAGCGAATGGGAGGTGGTATATAAGTATATATACATGCGCTATATGTACAATATACGCACCCAAAAAGTAATGAGGGGAGAGATAAGAAATGAACTGAGGTATACACTGATATATATCCTAAACGGGCTCACCAATTCGTAGAGTTCAGATGGGCTATGGCCAGCCGATTACGAACAACGCAACAAGAAGACAAGAAGTATATTGCCGACACGTAAAATCGACGAGAGCGAGCGAAGATTGAGATGAAACTTTGGTACAGCAAACCGTCACGCGAGCTGGCACCGGAGCAGAAACTTTGGAGTGCGTATCTCACATGCCGGTAACCATACTCTTTCAAACAAACAGCTAAGCGCATACAAAATGTGGGGCGGAGACTGATTAGAAATGCCAACCCTGACTTCAGCGCAGTTAGCAATATCAAAATAAGGTAGCTACATGCCAGTGGAGCGATGCGTCGTTTCCATGTCTTCGTTGTCCCGTCAGCCATACATGGGGACCTGTGTGCTGCAGCAATTGGTTCACTTTTCCGATCTATTATTGCGTTTGGTCATCACGTGACCATCATAGAACGAATAGTGGGCGTTTTGCGTGATAACCAATGCTGTGAAGCACCTCCACCGGTTACGCATGAACATAGTAACCATGACCCACTTGTTCACGGTCAGATCGTGCACGTTCCTCAGGATAGGCACTCAGCACGGTAGATGGTAGACGTTCGGAAGCTCTTTTGCAATTGCAGCCTGTTTAGCCGCATGGTCATCCGCGACCATTGTCCTGGTATCCATCGGTCCAACGATGATCACGAATTGCCGAATAAACGTGGTAGTCGCCATCGTAGTTTTATTTGCCAACCAACCAAAGCGAACCGATAAACCTAAGTCGCCAGCATCTACAACCGTCAAAAAAAACAGACTGGAGCGTTCCTTACAACTCCCCTATATGGCGTCGATCCCGATAGGTTCAAGGTAGCGCCGACACAAGTCAATTTTTTCACTACTCGTGAACATAAAGTGGGTTAAATGGATTTATCTATCTACTTTAAGGTAGCACTTATAGGTTGTGTTCAATTGAGCATGCAAACTATCTAGGTGGCAAACCAATGGGCGCGAGGATAACACGCATTCTCTGTCGTTCTTTTTGAAATGTCCGGATGCATTGTGAAATGTTGAATGAAGCAGTGGCATCCAGCGACCACGGCTGAATTTCGTTGATTTTCTTGTCTGTGAGACGACTCGTCGAGGCTTCGTATTTGGTAGCGGTGATGTCACAGGGACGATTATGCAGCATGATGAATTCTGTGACGCGAAATCCTCCGTTGACGTTGCGGTTGGTGTTGAGGTATGAAAAATGTCCAGACCGACTGCTTGCCCTTTCTCGTGCACCGGAGGATGAGTGCAAAACCCTACGGACGCATGCGTACACGCGTTTTTTATGTTCGCTGTACGTAATTCCGGCTGATCGAATACAGCGTAGAGAGCCGCCCCGTACATCGAAACCGTATCCGAATTTTGTAATTGTCGTGAGGACACGATACTACCAAAATGCTCCTGCTACAATATATATAAATCACTAGTATTCATACTCATGGCTTTGGTTAGGGAGAAGGCACTCTTCCGACGTACACTGCACATTTATCGCGAGTGTAAGTCAATGACGACCGATGGAGTGGTGACACATGATTGGTCCACAGGTTTGACGTGATGGTGCGCAGAGGAAGCTATGTCACGTGGTAAGGGAACGCCAGGCAAGGGGCAGGTACCCATGTATTTGTTGGGGGAGTACTGGCGGTAGGTGTGAACTTTCGGCCTGAGAAAGAAACGTTGCTTATCGGAGGTGCACATTTGTGGAAAACTCAAGTTTCCAACAAAATCTGTCCAAATACTTCTGCCATACGAAACATTGGAAACTCTTCGGATTTCCGGCTAAGTGCCTCATCAACACTTGTGGATCCATTCACTTTTGTCTCTGCTATTGTGGTTCGAACAACGTGCTCTTTGGAAACCAGCCGTTTTTCAACGACATTCGAAGGTGAAGGAGGCAGTGTGTTAAGAATTGCTCGAAGGCATCGTGGTACACGGTGCTGCAAAGGACTCAGGTGAGCCACTGTGTTGGTCGTTTCATCGTATCTCTAGTAAGATTTACTGGACGTCGGTTCTAGGTAATTTTATTCAGTTGACTCAATCCTTTTCGTCTATTAAAAGAGGATATTTATACTGGTTGCTAGGTCTTGAACTTCCTAGCTTATTCTTTGTTATTACGTTCCGTAATGCCCAGGATCACTAAATCATCCTCTCGAAACGTTACGGATAGTAGCATTATCAGACCCCAGCTAAATAAGTTTCTGTGCGGGAAACAACGCTGCTCCCTGCAAGTGGAGGAGACTGACATCTACTGTGGTACGTGCAGCGTTTGTTATCACCCGAAATGCAGTAACCTGGAAAACCGTGCTTACGTGCTGTATGCGGAGCATGCGATTCTGAAATGGGTATTCCCCGTTTGTATCGATTGTATCCTTTGGCACAAGAGTCTAGGCAATTCTGTCTCAACACTGTTAGTCCAAGAGGACATTTTGAACCTAGAAAAGAAGTATCAGGAATCGCATAGCGGTGGTCAGTATGGGCATGACCAAGCTGAAAGCAGGTTGGGTGAGCATACACCACTTCTCGGCTGCGCCCCGAGACAATGTTCAAAAGTAAGCTGATAAAGCTAGGAGAGAACTTCAGGAACTTTATGGAATAGGAAATATTCAGGCAGGGAAATGGATAAAGGTGTTCCCCAAAGCAACGAAGAGGGCGAGTAAAGCATCTTCTACCACCATATTGTTAGGCAAAAAACGGGTAGATTTACTGGATGCTTTGACGGATTTTCTGCAAAAGGTAGATGAACAGGCAGAGATCCTTCGGTCATTACAGGAGGGCAGATGCTTGCTGGACAAAACCGTCGCACACTTGGAAAAGGCTAGCAAGGTAGCCACTGATAGGGGTCGAAATACGGTACTCCATGGGATACCACAGCCGGTAATGAGAGCAGGCCGTCAGCGAGAGCGTGCCATATGATACAATGTAGTCAACTTGTTGCGAACCGTAAACATCCCAGAGCATTTGACGGTTAGGAGGGTTTTGAGGCTGGGGAAATGCAGAAGGCTGTTTCGAGTATCCGCAAACCTAGACCTGTGTTGACTGAGTTCGTTAAACCTCGACATAGAGATAGTTTCCCGTCGGTTTCAGAGACCATCAGAGACTCTACAAAACGGGAGATCATGGTGACCCCAGGCAACTCATCAAAGACGAGGAAGGATGTAACGTTTTTGGCGGGATAACTAACTCAGTTCTTCCCTCGTCCGAAAATTTGCACGCGTACATAAAACTGCTGTGGAACACAGAAGTCGTCCTTCAAAGTTGGCACACTGTCGCGTCTGCCCAGTAGTTTCTCGGAGATTAGACACGAGGACTCAGCATGAGCTTGTAAGTCAGAACAAGTTAGAGTAGACGTTGCCTCAGAGGTGGGCCTTCGGACGTATCATCCGAGGTCGTCTGCTGTCATAATCTAGAGCTGTTTTTAAGGAAAATAGGTGAAGAGAGACTAATTGTGGTCTTCAGTAACACGTGCAGTGTTGGGAGCAAGTGGGGGACAACTCCAAGCCAGCACCATAGGTGCAGGTTTCATGGTGGTTATCGACTCCCGACTGAAGCCGGAGATTGGCGCTGGAAACCCCTGTCCACCCGGATACTGTATATACCGGGGGGATCGACAGGATAAAGGAACTTGTTCAACACGTAAAGGAACATACCCCATAAAAGTCTGATCAGAGAGCAGCTGTGTTGGGCCTGGTGATAACCACGAATCGGAATGAAGTAAGCAACCTTCAGATCAGAGCTCCTATTGGTTGAGAAGATT
>QNGE01007805.1:0-20737 GCA_008508345.1 Paragonimus westermani
TGTCTTTGAACACAGCTATGGTAGTTTTCGTTTACCCGACAGAGTATTCGTTCAATTCAGCAATCAACGTGAACTAAAGACAATATACGGATATGTTATATACTAAACTAACTGATTCATGGTCAATGTGTATCAAGCCTTAGACACTGGTCGGTGCAACATCAGGACTGTTTTCTCAACACGTTAGCGATAAAAAAACAATGTTCAGTTGACAAACATGCAGACTACACCGGTTTGACCACATTACCTAAAATGCCGACGGAGCGTCTGATGTCACGTGGATTATCCAATGCAGCCGCTGACGGTTGAAGTTAATCACACAGTGGCCATGCGATCATGTGGACACAAGCCATGAAAAACCATGACTGTTCCTCACATCAAGAATCTCACTGTTAAGTTTGGAACCGAACCACTATTAGCACCGTTGACTGGACGTGCCCTCCTACACGGCAGTGTCACAACCAGTGACCAGCCTATCATCACAAGAATATTGACTTTCTCTCCTGTATTTGCATTATTGTGTTTGGTTAATTCTACGTATATTTTTATTTCTTTAGAATTCGTTTTTTTGTGAATTACTGTTAGGATCGATGTCATCCCGAACCAACAATAGCTGCCCACAGAGCTCAAAGCTGAGAATGATCATGACGTATATATGGTCGGACTAAAGTGAGTTGTTTGAAAGCCCAGTATACAACGCAACCTTAGAGAGAATGCTCAGATGGAACCAAACCTGGACAGTCTACAAAACGAATCTGTATGACGCCTTAGAAACGTTAACGGTGTGCGATGAAAATATCACGTTGGTAATGATGCGTCCTAACGGCGTATCTTTGAGACAGTCCAACCCAAACAACAGTTACGCATTTCTTTCAAACATTTTTCTGACACCAGCTTGCCCTACCTGTACGGAGACATAGGTACACCACGCACAGTATGTGTTGGATTCAGCTAGAGGCAACAGCCTGGTTGGTGGAGGCATTCAAGCACAGCAATCAAAGATGTCTAAGTGGGGATTCCCAAATTGAGCCGAACGAGGGTTACACAATACTGTTACGTGTGAACAGAGATAGTAATCAAGGTGCTCCCATCGTGGGCATTTTTTTAATTTAATTGTTTACCCAACTGTCTTGTTCCTCTTTTTCATTCTCCGAAATCCACGCATTCTTCTTTGCATTCTATCTGCCAACGGTGCCTGTCATTTTGTAACTTGGCCCAATGTTAGAGAAATGTCTGCTTCGAGTGGATTCACTCATGCTAAATGAAATCGACGAACAATCCTGAAGAACAGTGACTACTGAACATGATGTGTTCCAACATTTTTGAGGCATATCAAGTGGACAAATAACGGCTGCGATTGGACCTGCGACCGACGTCTTAACAGCCGAAATTCCTCATCTGATCAACAACCATACAACGAACAGAAGCTAATCAATAGAATTTCGGATCATTCTTATCAGAGTTTTCAGTTCAGCACACACTGACAAGACCACTCATGTTTTCCCATATCTTCGTTAGGTTTTATCCAGAAGGTGGAATTTTTGCATAAACACAAACAGAAGGGAGACCGTCCATACGAAGTGCTTCTTTTGTCAAAAAAACATTAAACCGACATTACTGACAAAATCCAAAATACTTAGGAACTAACGGTACAGTCATTCTGAACTGTGAACTTCCGCGTGAAAATTCAAAAATATTAACGAAACGTTTTTTTATTGCAGAACGTAGTTAACTTTCCTTAAAAATCTCCCGATAAGGACTATGAAAATTCAATATGTACTTTTTGTCACCCTCAAAACGAAACACTCACCAACTTCACCCTACATCGGTAACGATGCCGCTCTCGCACAAATTTTTGTGGATACACTACCAGGGGTTACATTCAAACCAGCCTGAAAAATTTTACATTACAATACAAAACTACATTTAGATGAGATGGAATGCGTCCTTATTTTAAGGAAAAGCACAGTTTCATTGTGCGATAATGTGTGCCCTCCATTCACTAGTGTGAAGTTGGCTACTTTTCCAGAACACCTACCGATCGTCTTTGCAGTGAGAACCCGCAGTCCAAACCACAGGGCTCACCTAACGACAAGGCATCCTAACCGAGTAGGGTAAGCGAACGGGCACAACCCAATGTTATAAGCACAATCTGACTAGTTTTTACGGGGATGTATGCGCGTTACCCGTCCTGCCACACGGCACCATCGTCCAAGTGTTTTAGCCACCGCGGTCCACGATCGATAACACCTGACTGATCACACACACGATTCAGCACTTGAGAAGCAACGCTGGACTGGGAACCAGTCATTACTGACAGATACACCTTAATCAGACCTATTATGACAGCAGGCGGCTGAGGATGGAGACTGAATATTTATTACACGGAACGCATATATGGTCCCGTATTATGCAATAATCGGCACCGACAACGTACATCAAGAATAGGTAGCCAGTTCTAGCTAATGGTATCTACATGTTGCGTATGGCTTACATGTAGCATGCAAGAATGGTCTCGGCATCGATAGCTTAAAAAGACAATGTCTTGTTAGACACGGTCCAACAGTATAGTCTGGTCCCAACATGATATATAGTCCGGTCCAACATGCTCACGGCATTTCTCAAGAGAATCTAGGTTTTCATGAAACAAGGCACCTAAATCTGGACAAAATTTATGAACAAGGTGTCCACGCCGATCTCAGTAACACAACAAATTGTCTTCATTAAGAAAAAAAGTCAACCGAGGCATGTTGATAGGAAGTGGAATGAAAAGATTCAATGACGAGCGACTCCTAGTGTTTCGGAGAAAAAATGTCGGGAATATCGTACTTTTACACAGTCCATTTGTACTCACCGTGCATGTGACTTTCCAGTTCAGCGTTGCTTCGTTTGGTAGACCCCATCGGTTGGGGCTCCGGGTCTACACTGTGGGGACGATCGGCGTCACAACCTGTTGTGACTTCGAACAAACAGGGTGTGCTGATCGTCGGGGGTGATACGTGTGGGTGGGTGCATCTGAGTGTGTCCCATAGGTCATTCATCAAAACCCGCCCTGCATGTCTGTGTCTGTGTCTCGTATCCCATTGATCAAATGGGTGGTCGTTCAGTGAAAACCTCCGATGGCCATGTTAATTCATGCAGCTGCGCCCATGCTTACTCGTCAAAGTTGCTCGCGCCTGTTCTGCTCAATGCAATACGGGGACTACTTTACGAACTGCTTTCGGATCTGTGATAAACTGCACAAATCATCAACAGTTCGCCGATGTACCTTCGTTCAATCAGCCATCTACTTTTTTCGCAGGTAAGGTTAGTCAACTAACCAACCGTCAGGATCATCCTACCACATGGAGCTGTCATCTGTACCCCAGACCGTTTATACGGTTTGGTGAATTTACGAATTGCGAGTGGACAAGATTGTCACGTTAAACTCGCGAGTTTACGTTTATAGTTCATCATCTGCATTGTCCTAACCGGTTAAAACAGTGCACTTACCATTCAGCTTTATTCTTCCTGGTCAGATGAACACACAAGAGGTTTCCTTGACCTCGCATGGAAGTCTACGGGTTTTTCTAGAAGGTCTTTTGAGTCGACGGATTCATCCTTTAAATCGCTGTTCAACAACAGAACATTGATCGTCTGGGCGGGCTGAAAACCATGTTCCCAACTGGGCACATGGCTAATATCAACGCAGGCGACTGCAGTATCAAAACCGGGAGCTTCATACATCAAGATGAAACGTCCGCGGGTCAGCAATCGATAATAATCTCCATCTTCACCTGGAAATTTACGAATGAATGGGTTTGTATTTGAAATACTTAATATGAAACCCGTATCTGACTAAATTTCCAGAGAAAAAGGTGTTGCAGATGATGAACGTTAAGTTCTAAAACGTGAGGTTATATTTTAAAGGCATTCACTTAAGTCTGCATATCGTACATGGTTTTGCCTTTTTTGAACTTAGCATGTGAACTCCCTAAATAAAACTTGAACGGGCGTTCGCAGCGCTGTAAACAGTGTAATGACACGCCTAGTGACCCTATGACGAGGAACATTACTGCTCGTTGTAAGTGGATTAGTACCAGGGTGGATAAATGACGATGAACAAACGGACTACATATCCGAATCCCAGTCAGTCTACCGTTATATCAGAACTCCCGGTGGGATTCAAGTCACTTTTGATGAAAATATCAAGAGCAGCAATTACTTTATGAAATCTGAGGTAAGTTAGCTGCAGCCAGTGTACGGTAATGCTGAAGCAGACCGTATATCACAGCCAGTGTTAGTCTAACATCTCACAGTATGAGGCACGTTAATTTGACGTTGTTTCACTTGTAATTTGAAATACACACATGTCGGAATTTTAAAAAGGATAGTGCAATGCATCATACTTGATCACAAGCGCCGTAGTCACCTTCAGAAAACGGATAAGTAGTATCTTACTGGGAAACAGATGAGGTCCAGGCTGAAAGTCCCGCTCACCTGAGGGTTAATTGAAGTGTAGTGCACACGGCTTCCTAAAAACGTACCTCAGCGGAACACTGCAGCCATTTTAAGTGTAATGCATTCACAGCGACGAGCTTTCCGACGTAAATCCTCAGTCGAGCTCATGTGACCCTCAATGCAATGAACGGCCCAACTAGCAGATGTCACTCGAGCTAGCTCCAGACTACAAGGTCAGTCATGTACAACCACGGTTAAAGGTCAGTTATAAGCGCACACCATCTACAGTCGACAACTGCAATGGCAAGCTGAGCTGTGAGACTGGTGGTACATTACAAACACCACCACAGATATCGACTTCAAATGGGAGAGTTGATTTGCCTCTTTAGCCAATTAATTTAGCTGTAATCTAAGATATACTTGTCTTTTCCCACTTGTTTGCAAGGTAACTTGGCTGCTGAGGAGAAATCAACATTATCACAAACTAACAACGACCCACCCACTGTTTAATTACCATATATAATCAGTTGAACTTATCTCACTTGGGTTTGGGTAGCCCCATAACAAACAACTCACATCTGATTCAGTATGTCGCACGGAATCAAACACTATGGTGTAAATCTGTAATAAGAAATAGACGAGAACAGTGTGCTTCTCTGAACAGAAGAGGCTAAAACCAATTCCGCTCAAATCTGAACTTTAATGTACTTAAGTACGATGATCGTCGATCGTATCGTCCAACTTTAATTCTTGTTCACCATCACGAACCATACCAACTGTAACAAGACAGCATGATATCCATAATGTTAACACGATTCAGGAAAACCGCCATACATTCGAAATCCAGTGTTTTGTGACGTGACGACAGCTGCTCATTTCAGTTGTCTACATGTTGTCAGTACACACAATAGACTCATGAAACGGGGACCTGGTCCACCCACCGTATGAATGGCCTCAAAAAACAAACGTGCCTCATATGGAGAACTCTTTTTCAGCTACATACAAAACTGTGGTGACTAGATTCAGAGTCGTATCAGGAAAATGGACGACGTGTGTGGAAAAGTGATACTTTGTGGCTCAAGAAATGTTGGTCGAAATGACCTCATGCATTGAAATTGATGAGCAATGCCCATACCAACTGCCAGCCACATGTTTCACTACTAGGCGAACATTGTATAACACTACGCCCGTAACGACACTCTCGATTAATTTGAGGATCTTTCGGGGTTGTGCATAAGTGTGGCAGAATAGCTGGCAGTAAAACTACAGGAGCAGGCTGGGTTTGTTAGTCTTGACTGAGAACGAGCTAATACCGAGGTGCGATTACAGATCGTCGGGTACAAACAAGATGGACCGACCAAAATCGAGTAGCAAGCACACAATTCTTCGAAGTTGAATAATTAAGGCGTACGGTAACAGTCGTATTTCGAATTCGAGCCAGAGATGAACAACGTTCACATGCATAGTTCTTGATAAGTCGGTGACGTTAAATAGCTCGAGTTCATTAAGCCTAACTCTGGGAAATCACATCATCGACTGACCACTGGGAATGAGTGTGCAATAGCTAAATTGTGATGTGGTAGCGTGATTAGCAGTTGGCCTAACGGATTACTCATGTGTGTTTTAGAGGCGTTCATGTGTAGACCCTTCTATTACTGTAACGCACTGATCACAACCATAGTCAGTGGCCACTCCAACCGATCAAGCTACAAAACTGCTAGCACAACAGGTCAGTCTTCATAAACGATTAAAAATAATCACAGATGAGCAGACCTCACTTGGTTCGTGGAAGAGAGTGATTGACTTAGTTAGTCGGTCGGTGACGATTGAAGCGAGAAAGTGATTGTATGGCTGATGCCACATGAGAGGGTTGAGCCTCTGCGAGGCAGCTAAGATTCTTAAGGACATCTTAGTCATTATCCAACGTCTGTAACCATGGTAACCATGGTAGATTGTAATGAGAATAAGCAGGCTTTGACAATAATAGAAAAGCTTCTGGTAGACCAATATTCATAAGCAGAAAGTAACTAATTATGATGTGATGAGATTAGTCAGGCCATCGGAATGGTAGCTCACTAAGTCCGAGAGTATACGCGCGTGTATTCAAACCGTATCTAGAAGATATAGTTCAGCGATTTGATGATATTTCAATCGTATGTGAGGCATCCGGTCAACAGCGTTGAGCCGTAAAGGAAATATGAGACCAAAACGAGAGGCAACGAGGAAATGCAGAAGGTACCGCATCGGAGTTTCTCACATGTAAGGCGCTGTGTTTCTCCACATGTTATTATTATCAGGTACTAAAATCGGCCCGCTTACGTCGTTCTACATTTCATCCTATAGACATAGTTAGTGTTGTGACTGCAAGGAACGTTTGGCCTGCGACGTTGTTTACTGCAAATGTCCCTTACAGGTTATGCTAAAACACAGAGCAACGAACACCTACATTCATTTGCACGGCTGACGTGTATCCGCACACATTGGGAAGCAGTGAACTGTCATTCGCCCTAGTTGTATGTCCCCATAGTGTATACATACTATTACTCTTTTTGGCGTTCAGAGATACTCTTTGCTTCCCTAATATACACACCATACTACTGACAAACGAAAACACCTTTCATACAGCATTAATAGCATATAGCTACCACATCTAAGTGTCTATGTGTGTACGACGGTGAAAGACCGGGCATAACTACAAATGAGCGCGTCTTGGGCATGACCGCTTCAAGTTACCTTAGCCTGTCTCCTGACGGTGCATCAACGGCAATTGAGTTACAAAAATGTTTGGAAGGTTTTACACAGACTGTTTTGTCACTATGTTCAACTTGTTGGCAAGCTCTAATCTTTAGTCAAATATTCAAGATCATTATCGTGACTTTATGGAACTAAAGCTTAGAGCAACAAAACGGGCCACGGTGTTCGATATTCTACTCAACCCAGACAGGTTGCGCCAACTGAGCAGTTCTCAAAGCACTATCAACAGATAAGAGAAGACTTCATCTTCCGTCCATCCTAGCACACTTTAAAAAAAATAGTTGTACCAAAGAAATCCTACTATCTCAAGGGTAGTTCGCTAAAGCCACAACTCCAACCGAACCGTTTGATATGTAGCGGACAGTTTCTTAACGCTGATCATCATCAGCGTTAAAACAATGGCGCTGAACCTGATCAAAAGATATTGTGTCTCGAGCCGCCGCTCATTTTAACAGTAACGTGAGATATCTTAGAGCAAAACGTTGTTAAGCTGGTCAAAAGTTGATAGAAGAATACTAAGCGCGAGAATAGGCAATGGTACGGATGCAGGTACACCACTGACTGTGTCACACCACCATCTCGGATAGCGTTTCTAACCGACGACTGGGGTGATCACGAAGACCCAGTCATACAGACGACGCCTATCCAGTTCAATCAATGGAACAGTCAGTCTCCAGATTTTATTATTAGGCCGATGCTTGACTACCAAGCGGTTTTATCCACCTATTAATGGTCTCACTGTGTAATGTCCGGTACGATAAATACAACTGTTATGTGCAGCATATGAATAATCTATCACAGGATGTGTAGCTTAACTAGCCGATCAGTTGATCACGTATTATCCGCCCGTAGAATTATGGCTTTCAGCCCACACTGTAGCGAAGTTCTGAAATCAACCCCTTTGAACGGCAATTGTGAGAAGAATTTCAACTTTGGTACTATCACCACTGTTTGCTTGTGAAAGTTTTATTCGGGAAGCTTAAAGAATAAAGACTGTGGATACCCACTGTCCAGCAGAACATGAATGGTTAATTATAGTTCATTTCGAATTGTATTCTGAGGGCAAATCTTTCTGGCTGTATTGAACAACATTTTGATGAGGCCTGTTTTATGACGCCTAGGCGCGAAGCTGTTAAACTGTACGCACTGGATGTTCCAAGTGCATTTGCAGTAAACTGAGGGTTGCACCGAATCGTAGTTCCTTCGAGTTGGGCGGATATCCAAGAACGGACAAGGAGTATCTACTATCAATGATCTCCAATTTTTTCACAGAAAAATTTTACGAGTAAACCCAGAAGATGGTGCCAATGTTGGAAGCCTTTTCACAACTGCCGTTAAAAGGGGATAACGCCAGCGCGTTGACAAAAATTCTTGTAAGGTCTGGGTACTATGGACATACAACGTCTCAGAGTTCGTTTTACTATACGCCAGAAAACGGATTCTGTTTCCATCTTCAGAACTACGGATGTCTCCGTTTGCCAGATCCCATAGAATTTCCACGTAGTTGCAAGATGGACTACGCTGCCGTGACGAAACGGTAGCTGACGTTTTGGATCCCGAAACACATCCCAATATGGAAAAAGAAGCACGTGACGCAAGTGCATGCTGACACTCATGTTTGCACACAGCAACCACTACACATACCACGAGCATCAGCGATCGATGGTCGTCTTCTGGAAAGCCATCAATGGCTGTTATAATATGCTGAAGTAGTTGCTCTCAGACGTTCGCGTCCATCTATGTGTATGGAAAGACTCGGTTGTTAGCTTAGAACGGCTAAGGTAACGATGCTGTTGACTGATTGCCAAATAGCTTCGCCGTCTATTCTCCGTTGTACAATTAGTATCTTATCTGATCCCTGTTTTCCGTCTTATAATCTCCTGTTCTGTGGTACGCCCTTGATAATATGCACAGATATTTTCCCGGACACGAATTGTGCGCACTAACATCTCTAATTGTTCCACAGAAAATTTGTTTCGGAAAAATTCTGTTTTACACCACTAGAATGGATGAACAATCGAGGCAGTGTCTATAAACACTAGCCCTGCTTGCAGAGTAAGCACAGTGCGATCTCAACAGATTCACGTATTTCCATGGAACTCTCTTACAAAGAAGGCAGTTGCAGATGACTCTGCAAACAACCAAATCGAAAGCAGCTTCTAGGTCTAAAAACACGAAGACCGTCGGCTACCCATAAGAGTGTCAATGACCTAATATCCACCGCAAGGTGAAAGTTCGATGAACGCCTTTTCGATCGAATCGGAATCATGTCTGTTCTTCACGTATCTGGAGTTCTGTTAGTTCAGCGAGTCAAAGCGTGATAGAAAGTCAGTAAGCAACTTTGGCGCAACAGACACTAGGTTGATGCCTCTGTGGATGTCACGTAGACTTCAGGCTCCCAATTTGAGAAAGGGAATGGCTGCTGATAAGCACTAATCACGCGGTACCTCTTCAGATTCCCAAAACGTCCGACGGAGCTTGGTTAGTTCTGATATCAATCTCTCCCCACCATCCTCAGAAAGAGAGGGAGACAGGCGATCTGGTCCAAGAAACTTGTTGCGTTTCAACAGCTTATGCTCGACGGCGACTTCGGCTTCCGATGGATGGGTGTCTGAGATGAAGTAACTAAACACTCAGGTCCCGTCGTCTACAAGATTTATTCGAGGTCAACTGAACTGTTCTTCAAAATTTTCAGCCTACTTGTCAAATCGGCACGACTGACTGATGGTAAGTAAACCTTATTTTTCAGGTACGGTTTTACTTACACCAAATCGATGGTCAGTATAATCACGGATCAAGGAAAAACGCCTACCGCTGCATCCAACTTAAAAGTCACTTCATCTCTTCTAACTGTTTGAACATGTGGTGCTCACGGTCTTTGCGTACGCTTTGACTCAGCTCAAGTTCAAGTTCTCGACGGTCGTCATCATATTCAGAACCTGGTGGAAACGATGGACGCTTGTTCATTAAGTAAATCGAAGTGACAGAAATCCAGTTCTGTCGCCAGTGAACAGTTCCTTCGGAACATACCTCTTCACAGCGTGTCTTCTTAGCTGCTGCGACGTGTTGCCAGTTCTCGCCTCAGGAATATTCTGAGATGACGACTTATTAAAGTAAATCTGCGTCTACTAATGAGCTCGTCAGTTTCTTCTATTGTTTACCAACGAAACCTACTTATTATATTTTTTCCACCCAGTAACATTAGCTAATGACTTCGACGCCTTCAATACCAACGTTTACTGCCACTGCGCTTAGGGAAGGCAGTCCACATTTCCGCAAGACGGAGCACTCGCTACTAATGTTTTGTTACAGACATGATAAATTTCCCATCGTCAACAGCAAATAACAGTCATTGAAACTGATAATAAAGACCCTAGTGTGAAATCCTGATAATCTGCTATCAAGTTATCCAGCCGTGGAAACAGTCGGCTTTATCTATCAAAGACCATCATGACCCCAGAAGTATTAGCTTTGAGTTCATTTACCGCATTACATCGACATAAAGCTTTATCTCTACAGAAGCAGGTAAACTACAGCACTAACTTCTTCAGTTCCGTTGGAATTCACTCACGCCGGGTTGTTCCTCATATAGATTTTCTGACGTGTGTGGCATGTTTCACTTTTTATATAGATTAGTTTCCAAACTGTCCTGCTCTGTTTTAAGCAAATGTGCATTAGCTCATTTTCCCATTCACATGTAATTGATATGACCAGATGGTATCAATGTTAGTGGGCTGTGGTTTGCCAACAGTTGTGGCCTATAGAATACAGGACTAGAAAGGTTAGGAACTGGTCGGATTTGTTTGTAACCTGGCTATCGGGACCACCTGGGACAAGTAATTCTATCCATCGCATGAGTTTGTTTTGGTTAAAGAAACGTAAGTAGAATTTTTGTTGATTTCGTGAGAACAGAAAAGAACTGAAAAGAAAGTCGTCTATATTAAATCACCTTCACGAGATGAGTTCAAGGAAGTGTACCGAGAATAAGCGGTAGTTCATGAAGAAACTGACGAGACATTCTGGTGTGGACTACACACTATTATTACATTAGTGAGCAAGGGTTATCCTTAACAGTTTCTAAGAACGGTACTCAACGTATTGTCGAAAACACTAAGAAAGTGGAAAAACACTGTCGATGATTCACTCAAGCAAGGGATGTCAGCTGATACTGGTAGGTTTTCAAATGAAGTAGACATCGGTTTCTGGAAAAGGATCAATATTGGATGAAATCTTGGTGCGTCTTAAGAATCCTTTGTCTGTTTGAAGAACTGATAATTGTGTACACAGAACAAAATGCAAGGGCTGCTCGCAAGTTCGTACAAAGCAGATGGTAAGACAATTTGAAACAAGAGTAAACGGGCACTGAAGAAGCTTTAGAAAAGCACCCCGAAGTTAATTAGAGTACCATACCATGATCAAGGATGTCACCGTCGCTGGTCACGTTTTAAGCATAGATTATGAAGTTGGCCTGGAAAATGTAGAAGTAATTAGATGATGGTTTGAAACTACACCGGACCGCTTGGTTGCACAGCCTATAGGAAGAGCGAAGGCTAAGTGCGCTGTGAGTAGGATTGACGGGGATGAATTCCTTGACGTATGCTGTCCAGTCTTGGATCGATCGAAATGATTAGCATTGATGGCTGCATCGGACTGCCAACTTAACACATCAGGATTAATTTGCTCACATCAGCTTCCTTAAAAGCCCTTTGACCCTTTGACCGATCCACCTGGCAGGCTATACCGATTTTAGTCCTGTCTAGTCGTTCACTTGTCTCTAATCTCCTACACTTATCAACTAGAACCAAGTATTTACCTTTGTCTACGTACCTTCGACCCATAGGCTGTTACCTTCTGTAGTTTCGTTGCCTACGTCTAGCACGCGTTAAATACCACCGAATTTGTAAACGATTCACCCGGTCTGGAAAAACCTGTGTCGGAAGTGAAGTGTTATCAATAAAAACAACTTACACATTGCTCATAAGTTGTTTTGAAATTATGTCTTTCGTCATGCAGATTGTTTTTAAGCCAATTTAGGAAGCATTCAGTGGAACTAAACAATGTGAACTCCACTCCAAATACACCTATGCGCTTCACTCCACGAAAAGCTGACTACAAGAAAATATCGGTGTCCTAAAATCAATTCCGAGATTTTTTTACGGTCAAGATTACTTGACATCAACTCTTATTGATGCTGAGTGAACCAGCGTTAAAAGAAACAGCGTCCATGAATTTCGCAATCCAGAAGTCTTTTAATTGTGTTGTTTTCCTTATCCGTAGGCTACAATCGATAGGTCATTTGCAAACTAATCTGCATCCATCACGGCCACCGATTAGGTTGACAAGTTTCAGAAGTAGTCTGTAAGATTCTCCACTTATAAAACTGTGAGTAGCTGTTTCGACTTTGTTGTGACTCAACAGCACTAAGCACATTAGGTACTTAGGTCCACGGTCTGAGGGTAAGTCACAGAATAGTAACCCTGATTAATGGGGTTACGATGACTTCCAGGGGACTGGCGGGTGACTCTTAGTAGGCAAGCAGGCTACGGAATGGTTGCTAGATTTTGACTTGAAAAAATTGTAATTGGTAAGGAAAGCAATTCTTACAGCCTCTTGAAAACCTGGTGATCATAACTGAGTTGTCTAGTGGATGACTGTTTGGTTCAATATTCTGGAATTTATTCAAAGGCCGTGGATGCGAATCTCCGATATGTGTGGTGTCGATGTGGTTCAACGTGGCGGAGTCAGCTGTGCAATACATTGTTGACAGACACTGGGACTAACGGCCTGCGATCAGCACGTATTTGTATACGCTAACTTGTCGTTTAAATACGAAAGTGTTGAACTTCATCATCTTGTTACCTTTTGATGTCGCATCTCATAACTTACTTCTTGAATCGTGAAATGAATACGCCGAATCCGTTTTTCTATACCAAAATTAGAGAATGTAGCCTGTTCACAAAAAATTTCACGCTCATTTACAACAACGGTTGGGTGAGGGACGATGCAAAATACGATTACGGGAAACTGCACTCATCCTTTATTCAGCATATACACAATGGAAAGAAATGATTTGAGATTTCTTTACCTTTTTTCGGCTGAGATGCAGCACACTTAGTCATTAATACTCACTACCTTAATTCTGTATGAAAATGAGACAGCTGTGGTAAACGGGGTGACACGACCACCAGTGCTAACTGGTGGGATAGATATCCACGCGGCACTGGGGCGACCGTTGCTGTTACAGAATCCAATGGAATTTCTTTAACCCACTAGGTGGTTACTTCATCAACAGAGCACAATACACGTTTCAATGGAGTTGTCCTCTCACTTGAAAACTAACTCTAGGGTTCTATCAAAAAAAATCTATGCTCCTTTCTTTTTTATTATCGGCTTACGCAGGCTAAATGCTGTTATCAAAAAGATGTGATTTCCACTTGCGCCCGTGATATTAGACTGAGCATATCTTTCTGACACTTCCAACTGGACACTAATCCAACACGATTTGTCCATCCTGAATAAATGATCAAGTGCCCATACCCTGTTCATAAGTGCCACAAAAGGTGCGGGTGTTTTGTTTCCACTTCTTAACAGAGACTATCATCAATTACTCAAATAAGAACATTCGGAATAGGATAGTCATGGTATATCCATTTCCAAAAGTTACCATTCTTATGTACTTGGTCATCTACACCAATGGCAAGTTCATGAGAGAGAAATCGGTTTTTCTCATGCAGTATACTGTGAAGTTCCTTCCATCACTCGTCACCTCAATTCAAGGTTTCTGATGGACATACTGGATTTTTAGACATTTTTCTGGTGTTCAAAGAAAAGTTGTAAATTTTAAAGATAACCATAAGGAATCTGACCCGATGCAGTGCCATTACGTGTGCATAACCTATCAGTGTTACGGTTGAGTGGCTTCTGGAAGCACTTAGTTTGCTGTCAAAGCCTTCGAAAACAATCATTCTTTAGTCCCGAACCTAGCTCAATCTATATTCAGTCGTGTAACGAGAATTACAAGCAGGCTCGAAGATGCATTCATCCAAGTGCACAATTCATTAGTTACCTCTCACCCAGCCAGAAGATTAGTGAACCTAAAATACACTTTTGTATGAAAAGTGTTACACTGCTGGTAAACGAATGGATTCGAAATCCTGCGGATCCATTTTCACTTAAACCATCATGAGTCGCACCTCTGATTTGTCACTATGTTTGAACAAATGATCGTATTCTCAAGTGGAATTCAACGTTCTGGGGTGGTTAAAACACTTTGGCTTGATTTAGTACATGCGCGTCCATGTAGAGCGTAAATTTTATCACCCCACAATATTCTCATGTGATTTGCAGCGGCTAGGCTCATTCAGACGGAAAATTATGTCTTAAGGATATACTACAGAATAATTGATGCCATATTTTACTAGCTGAAATCGGTGTGAAACCACGAAATTCTCAAAAAAACAACGACGCACTTACCTGACCAAATATTGTGGGTAATCGGCAACGGTTCTCCTGGTAAAGTGCTGTTAAAAACCCGTACGATTACTTTCGAAAGTGGCAACACAGAAACTCCATCAAATCCATAGATCATTCCTTTCACACCTCGGTGGACCTAGTGGGATAGAGTTTTGGAAAGGGTGAGCAAAGAAAAGCGAGATTTCACAATGGAGTCATAACCATCACATGGACAGGTAAATTGGTTACAAGGGCTAGAGAGAAAAGTGGTTTCAAGTTCTTATTTTGAACCACGCTATGACAAAGCACCAAACATTAGTGTCATGGAAAACAAGCTGAGATACAATGCGTACGATGCAATAGAACACAGGTCATACGGACTGACTGATCAGTACAATGATGTTAGCCGGGAAATAGGAGCCCAATTTCAACGTCCAAATAAAGCTCACATAAATACATCACACATCGTTGGTTATCATCCTCCAATACTCTGAGACATTCTACGAATCGAGTAGACCATCAACAATTCACGTTGACATTAGTGAGCTGTTTAGAGTTTGGAGAAGTCGGTTACCACCGACAAGTCATCTAGGGCATCGTCACCATTACAGAGCTTCAAACATTGTATTAACCACAAAACCGATTGTCAAACACGAAAATGTGGATTACAGCCCGGTCACCTCGTCGACTCCGATCCGTCCACGCAGCTTGCTGTTATCCAGCTCACAAGCGATTGAGTACGCAGCATGGTGGAAAACGTCATGCAATGTGATTACTAAGCATGAGTTTGTACAGAAACTGTGGCGACGAGTAAAAGTGACGGTAGAACTAGAACGATCTCCTCAGTCTACATTATACTACTTCAAAAAAGGTTTACCTGCGTCATAAAGTTCAGCAGAGAGATTCTGTTTTGTTCCCAGTACATGGGGAGCCAAGATGGTTCTGGAAACTTTGTGCAGCCCAGTTCCACCGTCAACTCGAATGCGTTCGTGTCCAGATAACTGTAGTCTTGCATACCTGGGAAAAGGTGGTAGTACGCGGATCGCACAGAAGCTGATTAACCGTGCATTTACGCAGAGATTAACTATTACCCATATTCAACCGAAGTCTACGTTTAAGTGAAGTTTCCATGTGAACTCAATTTCATAGGAAAAAACATTTGGTAAGAGCTGTATTCATAGTCAAAAGAATCCAGAGGACAAGGATGACTGCAAAACGCTCGTCTTCAAGATCAGTTTGATGAACTAACAACGTGAACGACACACTGATAGCGTTTCCAGCGGAAGAAAAGACAACGAAAAAAGTACAAAGCCTCGTGACAGGATTGAATTAGAAGCATACAGTGATCCACATACAAGGGGTATTGACGGAACGGATCAAAGGCTATCTCTCTTTTGGTGCAGCGACAAGCTGATGTGCAGGCAGAAAAAATAGCATAATTTTTTGCCCTTCAAAAGGTTCGCCAAGTACATTTGAATATCAAGAATTTCTACATGATGTTCTATACACTTTTTATAACCAATGGCAATTGGATAATCTTTGTATACTTCGTTTCGGTCGACACAATAACAGGTCCGTAAACAGAAGTACCCCGTTCATTTTCACGTTACTAGTTCGGTTCGAAATCGTTACCGCCTAACATGCAGTGGACGAAGTCAGAGCTTGCAAGTTTGACTGTGTATGACCACTGTGTCAACCTTACCGATAGTTTGTCAGACATTGACTACAGACTCGGCACAAACAGTGAGGTAGAGGCACCAAATACCTACAAGATGATACACACGAGTGCAAGCTCACAAAAGTCCCCCAAATGAGAACACACCATAGCTCCGTTAATGATGTCCACTGCCTTGAGAAAACCCTGATACGACCACTACCATGCAAAGTGGTCAAATCGTGATTTGTCAACAATAGGATTTATACGTCCCCGGAGGTAAATGTTCAACTTTTCATGTACATACACCTTCGGCAAATAGAAGACAATGAACTGAATGAGCATGAGCAACACAATAATTACAGTCATCATAAAGCGGGAAAATGGAAGTGAAGAGCAGTGAAAACTCGTTCCAAATGCAAGATGATTGATTCTGTTCCACAACCAATTCAAGAATAGAATCGCAGATTTTGAGATAAATTTAAAAAAATAACAAAAGAATGGGACAGAATAATGTTTGTCCTGGAACTTCGTGAAGTTGGTAATAAATAGATAAATAACACAAATAAATACACTTAGACAGATCAAAATAACGTTAGCAGGTTGTGCCAGACAGAAAATTTTCGTAAATGGTAAAATAGTACGAAACAATATGATCAACGAATTGACTGTGGAGAGTGCCATTCCAACTGGTTAAATACTTTAAAGATCTGGCAAAAAGTATCGTCTTCAGATAACAAATCAGGATATCCAACCGGTGAACCACACGTGCTATAAGGAGTACATATGTACTGATAAACCGACTGAGTGTTGTGAAGTGAAGATAAAATTTAAAAGCTGGATAGAGAATGAGAGATTTTTGATTTAAGCAAAAACATCTACAACAAGAAGTGATCACGTTATACTTTTAAGTAAGGAAGTGAAGATGAGTGAAGGTTCACAGTGTACGCGAAGTGACCGNAGGAAGTGAAGATGAGTGAAGGTTCACAGTGTACGCGAAGTGACCGGTATGTACTTGGAAATGATACATTTTCAGAACAGAACCAACACATGAACACACTTAAGTCTGTAGAGATACCCAGTTATGAGGTAAGATTTAGCTGAGATTTAGTTGGTGACAAAAACACAATAAGCAGCCGATGCATTAAAGATTTATGCAGGGAACCCATAAACCTCACATTTGTATTCAGTCACCCATTCACTTCATTACATCATATGAAATCCGCTATATGACCCAGATATCGACTTTCCTGGCAAGATTTTCAAGTACATCACGCAAGAACCCATCGACCTTACCGTTTAGTAGTGAAGCTGTAAACAATTTGGCAACTGAGTCAATTTTCATTGTCCCTCCTACCGGATGGTTTGTTCGACTTACCAAATGGATCAGAGCCTTCTGGTTTGTCTCCTAGCATATTCATGTATATAGGCAATAAGATTTTAACACAAAACAACCACGTTGGTGGATTCTGGCGCGATCTATTTGAGAAGTCCCGTCAGGACAGCCGGTCTCCTGATTCATTTGGTGGTTTACACATGAGACGATGGGTCGGGTGTGTGGTTGTATCCGGGTGTGAAATTTCGGACTCTCGGCATAGCTTCGTAGCTAATCCGTTATAGCTCCAGCCGAACATGAACATGTTGATTCTGTAGCTGATCGGACTCCAACCGAAGTCCAATTCTTTGTCGGCTGGATCCACCTTAAATTGACAGATTCGACAAATTACTCATAAGCAATAAACCCCGATGCGTTAAGAGACAGATGGCGGGATGTGATCACCATGATACACCGGGCAAACCGCACGGTAGTGTGAGCGAAATAAAACTTGACGGATGTTAGTGCTTAACGTGACGTCATCTAAAAGCATACCTACAAAAGTGACCGTGAATTCGTATGGATTTAACATAAAATGAAAACAGGAAAGAGAAAGGATTGCACCCTAGAACACACCGTGAGCGGTGATCAGGCTTTTTCCCCTTTTTGTATTGGGTGAAACACCAGGTGAATAGCTCAAGCAGCAGTTGGCATATAAATCTGCATACTTGTTAAGGTGATAAGCCACCAGGTTTGTTTGCTCGGTTGGACTTCAACCGAACAAGTTCCTCGAAATAGCCGGGCTGTTAGTGGGGTCAGGTAGATCAACGAAAAAGGAGCCCTATGGAAGTTGGGAATAAAGTATTTCTCGTCCTGTATGAATTATTACTGGGCCAACCGAAATCTGATTCCTCAGCAAACGATTTCAATCCTATAAGTTCCTTTATGAATTGCAAGATCTCACTGCAGCCATTGTCACTCAGTAATGTATGGTTATACACCGAAATAAAACGATTCTATTCAGGTCTGATAGATTCAAGCCCACATCACATACCAATAAGCTTTCACACTATAAGCCTCTCGATTATTCCAACAAAACCCCACGATTCAAGAGAAGGAAATGGAAGAAGGAAGACTGTCTCCCAAAGAAAACGAGTATTGAAGCAGAAACTGGCATAACTAGTCAACTCATCACAAAAACAGGCAAATCGTCACGTAAAATTAAGTCGAATCGTACGGAGATATCAGTCCCCTTAACTTACCAGAATGTTAACATAGAGAATGCTGATGTTTAGGCCTGTGATCTTTCTAACACATAAAAAACTTGTGCTATGTCTAACTGTAAACCAAAAGAGTGAGCTCCACGACGGAGTGGACCGACTTACCAAGTGGGCAGTCCTTGTGGACAGTAAAGCCTAGCATTTATTATGGTTCAATGAGCATTGAGTGTCTACAAGACAAGCCGCAACACCCAACTAGTATGTGGTCCATTTAATGTAAATTATCACGCGTAGACTAGTTTGATAAATAAATGAAGATAAATGCCACGATCTTCATAGAGGGAATCTAACCAAACGAGGGCCGGAGCTGTGAGCCATAGTGGTAGAAGGGGGGATGGCTTGTGTAGCGTCCTAAATTCCCATGGAAAAAACAGGGGACAGAAAGAAAATTTTCACTTTAAGAGAGTCGTACTACCTGACGGAAGTCTCTGGGAGAGGAATTACGTCGAATAAAAAAACAACCTTCGCGCGCAAATTAGGCGGAAGTATGTCGCTACTGGGAAACAATAAAGCAGCAGTTTAAGAGCCAATGTCATCCAACTGAAGGTGACAACAACCTCAAGGTTTGGGCTTACACGGAGGGACTATTTTAAGCTGGATGGCGTCTAAAATATAATCGAACTAATCCCCCAGCTTTATGTGAGTTATGTGGCTCCATCTGCATGCAAATAAATGTCGATGTAGCCGGAGATTTCCAAAACTTCCTTAATGAAGTATACGGATGGAATGAACGTACTCTGAAAGCCCAAACTCAATTTTCGGTTGTTTCCGACCGAATTCAAATCGGGAAGGAAAAATATGCTTACTTCCTGTAAATGTGGCAGCAGGTCATAAGTTGGATTAGAACGCAGAGCATGTTCGAGAAATGGATGCAACGAAGCGTGCCCCAGTGCTCAGTGATTGACTCTAACTTAAAAAACTGGGAAAAATTCACCACGCTCTTTCAAATCACTGACCCACCTCACGATGTAACTCACTTTTGTAAATACTACTTCATAAAAATCACTTTCGTATGAAGGTTATCTGGTTAACAGAAAACATGGGTTCGAAAGGCTACCCCATAACTTATACTGCAACTTGTCCTAAATAAACAGCGTCCTGTAGCGGTCACCGCTATAACCGTTCCTTTCAGATATGCCAATGTGATTCAAAGTTGCTCCTGCCACCGTCATTTTTCTTAACAACTAAACGTAACAGCCTCTGGTCAGTATCTTGAACTGGTGTATCAAAGAGCGACTCAAGTGTACTGGGCACACAGGTCAGCGTATCTTCAATCTTAGTTCCCACCGCACCTTATAAGGCTAATTTTCTGTTAAGCATCTGAGCATGACCTGAGCTGAATGTCGGTCTCAGATAACTTGGAGAGCGACCTTGTGTACTATTCCGTTGTCTGGGATTTGGCCGGGGTTGTGAATGCGCCAATGTTGTGCAATGTTTGACTTATCCAAGCTAATCCGATTGTGATGTATTTTCAACTAGACATACGTCATTTGATAGGCTTGACAACGTGAATGTTCAGTATTGATATTGAAGATACTTAACATTTGTCCTGTACCCCCTGACTTAATGAAACCTAAGAGGTGACCTCACAATGTTTTTTCAGATAGTGCAGACTATTACTCACGTCACTTAGATTGAATGTAGACAAATGGGGGCGTCGGTACAAACCAGTCGCGCTAAGCATCAGCCTCCAATGTACGGAACACAATTTCGTCGTCCATATGTGTGCATCCAGGACCGTACTGTCAGAGAAGCTTGAGAAGCTGTTGCTTAAATGACTGTTACCAGGTTGGATTTCACAACAGTTTGTTCCCTTGATGAACTTGAGTAAAACAATGAGAA
>QNGE01007806.1:0-20732 GCA_008508345.1 Paragonimus westermani
TGCGGCGGTGTCGTCCAGGAGCTGTTTGAAGGCCGAATTATGCCCAACTGAAGCATGTGTTCGTATTCAGCCTTGGCTATTTTCAGTTTGTTGGGATGTGAACGGCGTGGACTGGAGAGGATCGAAAGACAGCGTGTCGTAATATGATGTTCAGCGTTGTGCTTACCCGTCTCGGCATGTGAGCATGGCCGAGTTAACGAAGGGATGTCCTTCAGCAGTGCTGCGAAAGACGGTGTTGGTGGGAAAGCAGGCCGGATGCCGATTGATGCGATCGTCCTTTGGACGCCGTTTGCTATGCGGGCGCAAATGTTGTCAGTTGGCTTACGCTTCCTTGCATCAACAGAAGGGTTAAAATGTGACAGGAAGTCGGCACAGATGACTGGTGTCCGAACATCAGCAAGCATGATTACCCCTTGAAGGCCCGAATATTTAGGGGAATTGGATTTTGTCGTATTTTCTCGTGACTCTATTGCGAAAATTTTATATAGGTTTCACCTATTTTTGTGACCTAATCGATCGAATTATAAGCAATAATCGAATTATGGCAACATTGAAATAATATGTAGGAGTAACTGGCGTGTGCATACGGTATATATGTATAAAGTGTGGATTGACTGATTGGGCCACCGCCCGAGAGAAAGACATCGAAATCTAGTAGATCCCGACAACGAGTGGTAGATAATTCCACACACGACACTGAACAACGAACGTTCGACGTTGACAAGTCAACAGACACGTAGAGCTAGAAAAAGTTTCGCCGTACGATTAATAATCCAGCCCAAATATCCGCGCAAAACAAAGAAGAAGAAGACGGCGCGCGGTAACTTCCGTTTTTCTTTTTTTGGACAACCGAATTCAAGAGATGATGATGATGGTGATTCCAAACCAGTGCACAGGTGAAGTCAACGCAAAACATGTACGAAAATATACAAAAGATTTGCAAAATATAACTATGAACTCTAGACATTACACATGGGCAGCAGTACTTTTCTACCGGGTTTATCAACTTTCGGAACAGCCCCCCTTGATATCTTCAGCAATACCCCTACAGTTGGTTTCAGAGCGTCGCCCACTTTCCATTTGTCTAAGAATTCATTGTGAAATTAACTTGCTCTGTTCATTGTAGTTACTGGAATCCCCAATTGCGGTGCTCCAACTTGTTTTCATTAATTGCTTTTCAAATCAACAAACGCACGCTGCACTGGGTGGGGAAGACTGACTGGAACCAGGAACCTTGGGCCACTCACCCGGACCCGTGTACCTCAAAGAAGTGGCCGTCGGTTTGGCGGTGCCTCTCTTCGATCTGTTTAAACAGACACCTCGGCCAGGCACTCTTCCGGAGGCATGGAAAGAGACCACTGTCTCATCTATATTCAAAACAGGCGATCGTCACTCTCCTGCTAGTGATCGGCCAATCAGCATCCCATGCAAGATAATGGAGCAGCTGTTAAAACGCTCTATCTTTAAGCATTTCTTCTCGAGTAGCCTTTTCTCTCCTACCCAGCATGGCTTTATTCCCGATCGGTCATGCATAACTAATATGTTAATCTTCATGGATAGCCTAACAGAGGCCAAAGACAATGGTCATATCTCGGATGCTATCTTCTTCGGCTTTGCCAAAGCCTTCGATCGTGTTCCAAACGGTCGAGTTTGTGCAGTTGTTGAGAGCACGGTAGTCGCCGCAGGGTCGCCAATCGCCCGGGGATTTTTTGGGTACCATGTGCGGCGGTGTCGTCCAGGAGCTGTTTGAAGGCCGAATTATGCCCAACTGAAGCATGTGTTCGTATTCAGCCTTGGCTATTTTCAGTTTGTTGGGATGTGAACGGCGTGGACTGGAGAGGATCGAAAGACAGCGTGTCGTAATATGATGTTCAGCGTTGTGCTTACCCGTCTCGGCATGTGAGCATGGCCGAGTTAACGAAGGGATGTCCTTCAGCAGTGCTGCGAAAGACGGTGTTGGTGGGAAAGCAGGCCGGATGCCGATTGATGCGATCGTCCTTTGGACGCCGTTTGCTATGCGGGCGCAAATGTTGTCAGTTGGCTTACGCTTCCTTGCATCAACAGAAGGGTTAAAATGTGACAGGAAGTCGGCACAGATGACTGGTGTCCGAACATCAGCAAGCATGATTACCCCTTGAAGGCCCGAATATTTAGGGGAATTGGATTTTGTCGTATTTTCTCGTGACTCTATTGCGAAAATTTTATATAGGTTTCACCTATTTTTGTGACCTAATCGATCGAATTATAAGCAATAATCGAATTATGGCAACATTGAAATAATATGTAGGAGTAACTGGCGTGTGCATACGGTATATATGTATAAAGTGTGGATTGACTGATTGGGCCACCGCCCGAGAGAAAGACATCGAAATCTAGTAGATCCCGACAACGAGTGGTAGATAATTCCACACACGACACTGAACAACGAACGTTCGACGTTGACAAGTCAACAGACACGTAGAGCTAGAAAAAGTTTCGCCGTACGATTAATAATCCAGCCCAAATATCCGCGCAAAACAAAGAAGAAGAAGACGGCGCGCGGTAACTTCCGTTTTTCTTTTTTTGGACAACCGAA
This sequence comes from Paragonimus westermani, assembly GCA_008508345.1. Taxonomy (NCBI): domain Eukaryota; kingdom Metazoa; phylum Platyhelminthes; class Trematoda; order Plagiorchiida; family Troglotrematidae; genus Paragonimus; species Paragonimus westermani. The sequence goes on from QNGE01007806.1 coordinate 2,576, forward strand.
TTCAAGAGATGATGATGATGGTGATTCCAAACCAGTGCACAGGTGAAGTCAACGCAAAACATGTACGAAAATATACAAAAGATTTGCAAAATATAACTATGAACTCTAGACATTACACATGGGCAGCAGTACTTTTCTACCGGGTTTATCAACTTTCGGAACAGCCCCCCTTGATATCTTCAGCAATACCCCTACAGTTGGTTTCAGAGCGTCGCCCACTTTCCATTTGTCTAAGAATTCATTGTGAAATTAACTTGCTCTGTTCATTGTAGTTACTGGAATCCCCAATTGCGGTGCTCCAACTTGTTTTCATTAATTGCTTTTCAAATCAACAAACGCACGCTGCACTGGGTGGGGAAGACTGACTGGAACCAGGAACCTTGGGCCACTCACCCGGACCCGTGTACCTCAAAGAAGTGGCCGTCGGTTTGGCGGTGCCTCTCTTCGATCTGTTTAAACAGACACCTCGGCCAGGCACTCTTCCGGAGGCATGGAAAGAGACCACTGTCTCATCTATATTCAAAACAGGCGATCGTCACTCTCCTGCTAGTGATCGGCCAATCAGCATCCCATGCAAGATAATGGAGCAGCTGTTAAAACGCTCTATCTTTAAGCATTTCTTCTCGAGTAGCCTTTTCTCTCCTACCCAGCATGGCTTTATTCCCGATCGGTCATGCATAACTAATATGTTAATCTTCATGGATAGCCTAACAGAGGCCAAAGACAATGGTCATATCTCGGATGCTATCTTCTTCGGCTTTGCCAAAGCCTTCGATCGTGTTCCAAACGGTCGAGTTTGTGCAGTTGTTGAGAGCACGGTAGTCGCCGCAGGGTCGCCAATCGCCCGGGGATTTTTTGGGTACCATGTGCGGCGGTGTCGTCCAGGAGCTGTTTGAAGGCCGAATTATGCCCAACTGAAGCATGTGTTCGTATTCAGCCTTGGCTATTTTCAGTTTGTTGGGATGTGAACGGCGTGGACTGGAGAGGATCGAAAGACAGCGTGTCGTAATATGATGTTCAGCGTTGTGCTTACCCGTCTCGGCATGTGAGCATGGCCGAGTTAACGAAGGGATGTCCTTCAGCAGTGCTGCGAAAGACGGTGTTGGTGGGAAAGCAGGCCGGATGCCGATTGATGCGATCGTCCTTTGGACGCCGTTTGCTATGCGGGCGCAAATGTTGTCAGTTGGCTTACGCTTCCTTGCATCAACAGAAGGGTTAAAATGTGACAGGAAGTCGGCACAGATGACTGGTGTCCAAACATCAGCAAGCATGAATACCGACTGAATACGTCGGGGAGACCAAGGTCGACAGTGAATGAGCGTTCCTCGGAGGTTTTGATGCGACGTTGCTTCTCGGCATGTAATATGTACTGGTCAGGCTCAAGTCGATCATGTGTTTGCGGTGGAATAGCTTTGAGCTCGGCTCCGGTATCGACGAGAGACTGCAAGTCCGCCGATCGATCCCTATTATGAAAAGGACGATGGTATCTGCTGAGCCAACGACAGCCGTCGCCGTTACTGGTGCGTCTGTCTGTTTGACGGTGATGCGTGTGGAGTCCTGAAAGTAACTGTCTGAGCGCACCCCTTCTCACTGTGCCAGAACTTTCGGGTTTATCAACACCGTCCTGGTTGACTGTGAGTTTCATATCGTGCACGGTCTCTGGGAGAATGCCTCTTCAACACATTGATCAACATAGCCAAACCATCAATACAGCGGAAATCTCATCTACTTAAAGCTCCAAATTATCATAGGATGTTAGGACTGAAGGAGCTGATATGGGAACGATCGTGGTTGCGGCACACGCTGGTTGTGAATGAACGGCTTTCGATGCCTTGTACGGGCCACCTATTTGTCGACTGCTCTGTCCTCATCCCTGGCAGCCAAAATGTTCTGTATCACAGATGGCAGCTTTTCCGCCTACAACTGCTTTAAAATGGCGTCATCAAGCCTCTGAGAGTCCAGAAGGCTTCTCATATAACGCAGCATTTGCGATGAGGTCCAGCCGGCTGAGTTGACTGAATTGATCGAACCATGTGGAAGTTTAGCTTATGATTTCCACGTGCATTTTATAACCGCGTCTTTTAAAACAGCATAGGGGCAATCGGATGAACCTGATTCCAACAGATCTCCCACTTTTTCTGTGACATCAAAAGAAGAGGATTGCGCTACGTATGAAAATCTTAGTTTCTCTGAGGTTATTCTCCTGGTGGTGTGATGAAACCACAGTCGAAGGTTTCGGGTGCTGTATTCAAGAAATTCTAGAGCAGCAGTTGTCGTAGTGCTAGTTCGTACGCCCAGAGTTTCCCCAATCTTATGTTTCCGTGAATCGGAAGCCACAAAAGGAATGCGGTGGCTCTGAAAACGAACTTTATTTACTGATTTACTCACCGTTCACAAGCAGACTTCAAGGCAACAATTGAGGTTGCTAGGGAGTTGAACGTGAGAGCACCTTCAGCAAAACCGCACGGCAGCCGCCAGAGAAGATGTCTCCAAGGAAATCCCAGCCAACCTTCAGAATTCAAACAAGCGTCAGTCTGGTTAAGTGGCGTTCCTGACGGTAATAACTGAAACATTGTAGTAGTAGTAGTATCAGTAGTAGTAGTAGTAGTAGTAGTAGTAGTAGTAGTAGTAGTAGTAGTAGAGATGCCGCGGATTCATTATACAGCAACCAGTAAAATTGCGATACCTCCCCGCTGGCATAATTAGGTATAAATTACACCTGATCGCAATATGCTCTACAGAGATCAACGCGAGAGTGCGTCAGGGATGAATTACGCTCTTGACACACAGAACACGAACTTACCCTAAATGTGTAGCGTGAAATTAATCTGATTGGTCCATTTTGTCCACTGTACCACTGTCGTAATATATCCTTAAAGTCACGTAAGCTTTAAACCATAAGTCTCAACGCCGTAACGAAACGCATTAAATATGAAAACGGTCCTACAGCATGATAAACCAACACCAAGTGCAACGTTGTATGCCGCCCGAACAGCGGGATATGGAGTACGCCCAAAATGAGAGCAGAGATCAGGGAGAACAAGATGAAAAATGTAATGACAAGGGAGGATTACAAAATTGGTGAAAGATGGGTAACTTGCAGGTCCTCCGGCATTCCACCGCTCTATAAGTAAAAGAGAAGTGGATGTCAATAAAGCAACATGAAAAGCGGTAAATTTGACGATTGTCACCAACGTGGACACGAAACGAGAACTCCGGGTTAACAGTTAAAAATGTTTACATTAAGTCGATAATTTAGCATAAACACACCTCGAAGTGGCGCGTGATTTTATATTTATATATATGATGCACTGCCCGGAGTTGGGGTTAAGCTATATACGTATGTTTACAATATCATATAACACGACCTATGGAGTTCACAGTCACCGTTAAGCTCGAAAACATTTGTTATACACACGTAAGCGCCGTCTGGTATATATGGTATATATATGTTCATATGGTATATATGTGCACATATATGTATATATCATCCACCACCTGGAGCTGTGTGAGCTATATACATATATTTACAGTATCATATAACGCTGTATCATTCATCGATCTATGTTACGCACACGTAAGTGCCAGAATGCACGATGCTGTTGTCTATGGGTAATCAACGCATATTATTCATCGCATTTTCACATATATCAACGTGACACATGGTAACATGTCTGCTTTACCCGCTTTTTTTCTTGTTCTTCTTTATCCTTCTCTGCCTCAAGGATTGTAAAACCAAACTTTCATTTAGCTGTTCACGACTTCCCTGTTGATATCTGAGTAGAGATACTTCGACAACAGCACTTCTGCGTTCATTTGAGACTTTCATAACTTTCACACTCACCTTCGATAGCGTGTCGCAACGTGGAATCCTTGAATGCTATTTTCCCTTTTTCACCCGCCTAAGTCATGTGCAACGCCAAATCGGTGCGATGGCTTCCCTCAGGCACCGACGAACAAGTTGCTGTGCGGAGGTAGCACTCAGCCCGTGCATGTAATCCATCTAGAACAGTTGCTATAGTTCAAATTAACCTGCCGTAACCTTCCTGTATGGCTGGTTTTTGAATCAGACCCCAGTTTCTTGAACCGTACAACAGCCTAGACGGAAAACAAGTGAGCGCGTATGTCGCGCTTATATTCCCCACCGGCGAAACTTGCAATCATTCGACAACTGTCTTGACGCTGTTTTATGAACGCCAACTCTTCCATAACATAATTTAGGGTTATCATCATGTTAGTCTGTTGCCTCAGCATCGTGTTCAAAACGTTCTTTGGAACAGGGACAGTTGTTGTATTCACAGGCGAGCTGGAGGCAGACAGTAAAGAGACAGCCTGTGTGAATGGTGGCAACAAAAAAAGTGCAGGAGCGAGCAGTCGGGTGGGAGACGGTGAGGTTGAAAACTGTCCCATCTGTGAGGATGTGGCAGATGGAGATATTTTATTAGAGCAAACAACTGGAGACATCGTCCTGGGAGTTAAAACGCAAGGGACAGACAGTGTGAATGGGGAAGACAGTGGCGTGACGGATTGGCAGGATGTCATCAGAGAGGACGTTGCATCTAACGATCTGGAATTATGGACAGTCAGGGTGGGCCGAGGGGGGTCGGCTTGAATCAACGCGACTAGTGCACACAGCAAACTCACCATACTGTGGTTGTCCTATGTTTCTGCTGTGCAAGGGGGCCTCGGATTCGTCAGATGATGACATCGACAGCAGTCGTTTGGGGGAGGGGGTGCCAGACACATAGTTTGAAGCATAAACACAAGAATTACCTGATGCGCTGTATACGCCTTCCCATCATAACAATAACTTTGGAAAAGCCGAAGTCTGATATACTTTCCGCCTTCTTGACACAGCGCATAGCCCTCAAATAATCGCCTAAAAACAATGAATTAAAATTGCTTAAAACCACTTGTTTGAAGGACAACCGACACAGGAAATCGCGAGGAGTCAGGAGGTGGTGCTAGATGAAGTCGGACATTTTCACTAAATGGGGGGCCGGACACACTCGGACAATTCGCAATATCGTCGTTTATTCATGATGGACTGAGGACCGCACAGGCTTAGTCACCTTGATAATCGAAAACCACGACGGAGTACATATGAAACGGAAACGTTTCATTTATTAACAAACAGGGCTTACAGTGATGAAAGAAATATACAGTGAACAGTTACGTAAACGAATGTAAAATAGGCATACAAACGGAGTGTGCATCCAGCGGAGAGAGCAAACACTAGGCCGTTATTCGCGACAGAGCGCCGTGGAAATATCCTGTCCGAGTCCATTCACTATATACATAAACAAATGCTGCTGCGGCAGACTGTAAGTGAACAAAGGTCTTGCAGGTTTCCGAAAGGAGTTATATTGAACTGTACAATCGGGGATATCAGGGTGAAGTATATTTACAGTGCGGCAATGGCGGGTGTCAATGATCACAACGTTATTAGGATCAACACTTGTAAGGAAAAATTTATCTTTCGAAAAATGTGAGTAGTGACGATGTGCTGGGACGTTCACAGGCATACCGATATCTGAGTGCAAAGTGACACCAACAATCACATCGGTTGCGGACATACAGTTGGACCAACACCTGTAAATCTGGCTAGCAGGTTTAGTGGGGCCGTGAACTGTAGATTCCAGCTTGTACATGGATGATTCACACGCGAACTCTGGAAACTGGTTCAGGGTGCCGTGGTCTAAAATATCGTTAGCAAGATGAACAAGCGAATGTACATGAACACATTGGTCAATTGCTTGGAGAAATCATGATAAGCGAGGTGGAAAGTGGAATGACATAAGGGTAAATAACCACAGAAATATCTGAACAGTTTTAAACTTCGCATCGTCCAAAGTACCTCTTAAGGCGACAGGACTCAGGTAAAGCAAAAACTGTCCACATTCCGTTGCTTTCCACTGCTTGAAGTCGAGAAGCCCGTGACATTTGCGGGAGAAATCGCAAGTCCAGCTTTTTTGACAACGCAGCATTCTAGCATTGATTCGGCTGATCGCTTGAGAACCAATGCGAGCGTTCTGTGACATAGACCCCGAGGTCTAGTCATTGATAAAACGACGGATCACACTCAAACACACAGAACGCATGTAATCTATTGGGAAACAATGTATCATATCAATAAGTAGAGAACAGAAAAGAGAGGCGATTGCTGAACGTGAGGCGCAAAAAGCAGCATCGGTTCTTGTGGAAACGTCATGTAAAGTGAACTTTACCTTGCGATTGAAGTACAGTCCTTTCTGGTTACATTTATCACAGCCATAATAAGCACCATGGCTACGTATTCGTTTAACAAACGAACGAGCCGGTGTATTACGGATAATGGCCTTGAGATTTACGCCCACGTTGGTCACTGCAAACGGTATACCTGCTGATAGAACGCCATGCAGTTCATTAACAACGTCAGGAAGATAACATTGACGTCCTCCCGTTTGCCATTTCCACCGTAAATGCCAAAAATGAAGGGTTGTGACGCAAACAGCTCGCACAAACTTTATAAGGTAGGCCATAAAGCGTACTTACCCGACTTGGTCAGTGACTAGCCACCAATATTCAAGTCTACTTCAATGGCGACGACGTCCCGCAACTGTTGACATACCGACAATTGCGTAATGCTATTGACCAAACCGAAGTGTGCATATTCACCAGGATGCGCGTCACGTATCAACAAAGTTCGCGGGGTTTACATTACTGTTCTTGCATCCGACAGCAGTTCAGGCAGTCTTTCTCCCAGAATTTTCAACAGCCGATGGACTTGCACTCTGGGAGTAATACTAGAAACAACCCAATCTCAAAGCCGGGCGACAAGATTGTCCGACAACAGACTGGGCATCCTGAGCATCACGGGCTTCCTGCAACTATTCATACTGTTCGGCTTGCTCGGGAACATCTAACATTGTGACAGACATAGGGGAAGTATTTACAAACATCTGAAAAACCGAGTGCATGGCACACAAGAAGCTCCAGTCCAGCGTTGGGAACGCTAGCGCGGAAACTTTCCACGGCACTGCGGACTTGACGATAAATAGTGGAGCGACTGACCAGCAATTCCATGCCCAACTAAAAGCAATATATATTCGCCAATATGAACTCGCGTTTTGTTCAAATTGCTGATATTTAGATATCTTCAAACGAAACAACAAAATGGTAGCGAGCGTAGGAACCTGACAAGAGACACCAAATGAAATTCCAATATGAAGAAATTGGGCACGTAGTGCGTTGAAGTGTAGCTGAACAAAAGCGGCTATACGTACAATGGGTGATTTCATATATGTGAAAGTTTTCCTCCTCGGTTCTCAAATAAATTTATTCATGGAGAGAAGTAATGATAGCGAAATCAATCACACAGCATTTTATTCACGTTCATTCTTGCTGCTCCCTCATTGGTCGCAAAAACGTAACCATATTTCATCCGAAGATTGACGTACTTCATCCCCAAACCTCACACCAATCAATTGCCAAGGGTATTTCATCACGAAGCTGCTGTAAACTATCCCTAAATTACCCCTAAATTATCCCTAAATATCACCCAATGTGTGCTAGCATCAAAGTTAGTGGTCTGTAATAAATTTACACTCACAGGGTAACGTGAACCGGCGCGGTGGTACTGGTAAGGCAACTTTCACGTCGCACGGAATTTAGAATTTTGGGGACGTCGAAGGTGACCTCACTACACAATGTGTTCTGTTCTAATGTCAGTGTCCACACTAACGTCGAGCAATGTTAATGATGGGGAGGTGGAAAAAGCACAGTTCGGGAAAAGCTGTGGGACTCACCAATTTTGAAGTGACCTAATCAGTCAAGTGACAATAATGGTCAAAATATGGCAACCCAAAAATACGACATCTAGTTACAGGATCAGCTTTGGGTTCGACTGATTGCTGGTATTAGCCTGCCAGGGTTGCAACGGAAACTGCTCTCACAACATAATCAGGAGTTCTAGATTATCCATGAAGTATGTGTACAGTATGAGAATGTAAAAGTGGTTGCGAAGACTACTGAGGTTGTTCTGTGCAATTATTCCGAAGAAAGTGACCCAAGGCTGAGACAAGACAACGCGTTCAAACCGTGCACCGATTTCCGTGTGCCAACATCATTTCTTCAACCTTAAGAAAGAAGTAATCCGAAATAATTTCACAGCAGTTTGGTAAATGCGCATCACGTGGGCGTCAGAATTTCCGGTATTCCTGTCTAGAAAGACAGGCAAAGTGCTTCGGCTATGGCATAGTGGGTCATATCCGGTCAGTATACAGGTCCAGGTATCCACGTCACTTAACGGCAAACTCTAACTTGAACGCGTAATCACTGACTGATGAAATTTCTACTATTCCTCTATATATTTTGCTTTGAACATCAGTTTTTGACAAACTAGTCTGCTTTCGGCAAGAGTCACGACTTTATTGCTCACACCGGCAGTGTTGAGTCGATGATCTCGTACTCAGACCTAGCTGCATTTTATCCTGATGCTGCTTTACAGCCCACAAATGTTAACAGCCGTGGTATTACTGGTCACTCACTACCTCTTTCTGGCTGTTGTACCGTATCAATGAAGTTTCCCGGAGCTAGCCCTACTGATTGTCAGTTTTTAGTTTCAAGTTCAGGTCCTATTGACCTCGGACCCGAAGTTTTACGACTGCTTCATTCTGTTATTTCTCTACTTCTTGAGCTGGACCGCGTAAAGTCCAAACGGGCTACGGCCGGCCAGCTACGGACAACGCAACGAGTAGACAAGAAATACATTGCTGACACGTAAAGTCGACGAGAGCGAGCTAAGAGCGTGATGAAGCGTTAGAACAGCAAAACGTCAAGCGAGCAGGCCCCGGAGCCGAACGTTCGAGTGCACGGGTAACATGCCGATAACCATACTTGTTCAACCAAACATTTAAGCACATTCAAAAGTTGGGGAGGAGAAAGAGTAAAATTTCAACTATAATTTTAACGCAGATAGCAATAAAAAATCGTTCTGAGGCCACAGGGGGAATTGCACACGACGTGAGAACGGAAGCCGGGGGTGTTGAGGGTTGGAATTATGACTCATAAACGAGAGAGCGCGCGTTGCATGTGACTGGCGATTTGGACAATAAAGATTGTGTTTTATTGGACGTCTTTTCGCTACACTGGTGCCGTGACCGACACCGACCACAAACTCCTGATATGACTGAAGACGGCGAAGGATCCGCGCGGACGACTGGCGCGCTGGGCACTTCGGCTGCTGGAGTTCAAATTCACCATCGGACATGTCGACTGCACAAACAATGAGGTACCCGATGCATCGTCGCGACCGATACAGGAAAGTGAGCTGGCAACCGAAGCCATACCCGTAAACACAGTATTGGTCACCGACAAAGACATCTTGGCCAATCAGTATCAAGACCATTAAGTACGCGAAATATGTGAACATCTACTGGCAGGGACCAAACCCGCGAGGTTCACTTCAGGACTGAACGAACTGTTACATATCTGGGACCAGCCACACCTGGAGAACGGCCAACTCGTCGTCGATGTGGAGATGCAGAAGGGACGTCAACCTCGGAGATTGCCATTTATTCCAGCTGACCAGAGGGAACGTGTGATTCGGCTGGCGCACACAGGTGTTCACATGGGGCGAGAACGCGTGTACGACCCACTGCGGCGGAGGGTATTTTGGCCCACGATGCGGAGAGATGTGATTGATTTCATTCCAGCCTGCCCCAATTGCTAATAGAAACGAGAGACAATGACGGCAACACCGCCAATGCAATCAACCGTAACAAAGGAAGCCTCTCATACCTGGGGTATAAACATCTTTGGTCCACTCCCAACAAGTTCGAATGGGAATCGCTACATAGTTGTCATGATTGACCATTTCACACGATGGGTGGAAGCCATTCCAACGGCGGATCAAACGAGCGGAACGGTGGCACACGCCTTCATGAACAACGTCCTGGCTTGCTTTGGAGTACCGCACAGAGTTACCACGGATCAGGGCCCGTGTTTTGAAGGCCAGCGGTTTCAGGAGATTCTGAGGAACTGGGGAATTCAGTGCTTGAGAGCATCGCCGTATCATCCACAAACGAACGGATTGACGGAGCGGTTCAATCATACAATGTAGGAATGGCTCAACAGTAGAGGAAATAATGGAGAAGAAGGACCAACGGATGTTCTTTCCGGGTATCGCACGACGAAGCATGCAACGACTGAGAGTTCCTCATTTGAGCTGACATACGGGAGGGAGCCAAGGATTCTCTTGGATGTCTGCGTTTCCAGAGACGGAGAGGGGGAATTAGTGTCACAAGAACGACAACACCTGGAACGCAGTGCTCTTGAACAGACAACAGAGAGACAACGCCGGAATAGACAAAGGTATGACGTGAGGTACAACACATAAATGGCGCCTGTTCAGGATCGGAGACCAGGTGGAAGTAAGAGACTACAGCCGACCAGAAAGATCCAAATCCGGCGCAAGGAAGTTCAGAAGGCGTTGGAATGAACCATTAACCATCACGAACTGCAAGGGTACGAGTTACCAAATCAACCAAGGTCCTCGTGGGCGATGGATCAATGGTGTACACTTGGTACCCTGGCACAATCCTTAAAGGCGGGGCGAGTGTGGTGGATTGTCAGGTCGGGGGTGCGAGTTTTCGAACGCTCGGCCGAATACCTCAACGTGGGAAAGGTACGTTCAAAAGCCTGCTGCGATCGGATCAAGGACAATGTGCGCGGCCGGATGAGTCATCGCTCGACTGGATCGGACCAACAGGCGAGGTAGGGCAGGCAAAATACGACAAACGGCCAGATCGGAGGCGTGGTTTTTCCAACATTTAGAGGAAAATCTCGACATGAGGTTGGAATACGGGCAAGGCCAACATTGGGTGGATGGCGGACAGTGCAAGCAGCCGGACGAGCCATCGCGCAAGAAAATCGGACAAACAGACGAGGAATGGCAAAAGGGAAACCTCCCGATAGAAGGCGCCGATCACACACGTAAACCAGTCAGAAGTGCACACGACGTGAGAACGAAAACCGGGGGGTGTTGAGGGTTGGAATTATAACCCATAAACGAGAGAGCGCGCGTTGCATGTGACTGGCGATTTGGACATTAAAGATTGTGCTTTATTAGACGTCTTGTCTCCACAGAATGTGAATACCGGAGGTGAAACCGGAAGCTCCTGAAGACCCAATCTTCCTTAAGAGACTAATAATCTCATTATGTTTGCGAGAACCTGAGCGCAAAGAATGGCAATCCATGTGTGACAATGGAGACGTAACACCTGTTGACTTATCAAGCGAGGCGACTTCAATAATGAATCCAGTGGTGACAACAGGTTGATGTTGAACAAACGTCTACTAGAGCTTAACCGCACAATGGAAGAACCTGAGGATATACTGTATCATTTTTCAGGTTCTAGTGTCTTTTGAAAGATTGCCTTAAAAGATGCTTACCCACAAACACCACTTGCTGAAGTGTCAGGCGATTTGACCGTGGTTACCACACCATTCGGACCGTATGGATAAAATTTTCTACATTTGGATTTGAAAGTTTTGCCAGCGGTAGCCCAGGGTATCATGTATATAATCATAAACGACCTAGGTGGTATTGATACATATCAAGATGATGTTATTGTTCATCCTCTTGATGAGCATACCCACGATTACCGTCTTCTTCTTCTCTACCGAGACGATTTTTCGACTTCAACGAGGTCACTAACCCAAAAGTTATCACTTTTCAGTTTCTTGATTATCACGTCTCGGTTACGTTGTTGATAGCTGTGGCTTATGACCAGATTCGCAACGCTTCGCCCCGGTATTGTATGCACCATCACCGTCTAACCTTCATGAACTCCGTTCTGTTTTGGGTGCACTCCAATACTACACAGGTTTTACTCCGAACTTCGTTCAGTGTGCTACTTCGTTGTTTGATATGTCATTCATGAACATTTCTTCTCGACCCACTAACCACAATAAAACGTTTCGTATTCTACTCCGTTACCTTCAAATTACTGCTGCTTTGAAACTCTTCTCTGCCAGGGAACATTCAACTGTAATTTCCGATGCTCCTGCCACTGGGATAGATGTGGTTCTTCAGCAGTGTGGTAGACCTGTTATGCATTTCACATCGCCCGTGTAAATCTGAACGTGGGTGCTCTCAGACGCAACGTGGAGCTCTTGAAGCATGTTGGCGTTTTATAGGCGTCAAGGCCGCCTGTGTGCCCCACGCTCGTGCCAAGGCTCCAAGAGTGTTCTAGTTGGTCGCGGCCTCAACGACCAACGGCTCACTCATCCAAGTACCTCAACATGACCCGATTTCTTATAAATGCGACAATGCACGATGCGCTTCTACTGAGTGACTTGTTCTCACTAACGTTGTTATTGTCCGTAAGGCATGTAGCGGATGGGGCTCGGATACAGATACAACAGTTGGGATGTTGAACGACTGCATGGGCATCTTTTTGGTCTGCCGTTCACCATTGCAACAGATCAGGAATCCCCAGATTTCCTGTATCATCCTAGCGAATCGTTAGCAAAGTCATCTGCTGCCATGGTGCAACGCTGGAGCTTTGCTCTTAGATCCTATAACTACACAATTTTTCATCGTAGTGTATAAAATTCCCCATGTTGGTTACTTATCAAGTAGTCTATCATCGAACCCGAACTCTAACGACGCTGGCTGTTCGCTAAATCAGATACTGCCAGTAAACAGGGAGGCATTTGTGTGCGACACTCGTAACATCTTCACTCCTATTAGCTCTGCTTTGAAACGTGACGGGACGTGATAGGAGCGGCGTAGATTTCCTGCATTTTACCGTCACCGTGAGAATTTGTCTATTACTCCGGATGGTTTATTGTTTTGATGATCGTGTTGCAATTCCACCGACTCTAATGTTGGGAGTGCTTGCGGAATTGCATTTCGGACACTTCAGAGTTGATGAGGAGAAGTCGCCTGCACGCTCATAATGTTACTGACCGAAATTAGAAGCATACATTAAACTCACTGCCAAAAATTGTATCGAGTGTGTGCACAAGAGTCGTACGAAACACGTACGATGGCTCCCATGGCCTGTTACGTGTGAGACATTTCAGAGAGTTCACGCTGACTACTATGGTACTTTCCTGGGGAAATACTATGCCCCAGTGATTATTTGCGTTTACTCTAGGTGACCGGAAGTTTTTCGCACGACATTACCGAGTGCGGGCTTTACAAAACGTGTTTTGAGAGAAGTACTCTTTCGCGAGGGTGCACCTGGTATGTTGGCCATCGACAATGGTACCCATTTCATCGCCAACCATTCAGAGGAATGGATCCAAGTAGTTGAATGTCGGCATGTTTTCACTGATCCGTGACATCCGCAATTCAGTGGACTTGCGGAAAATTTTGCACACACGCTGAAGACTGCTGTTACTCCTATAACAACGAACTCATTTGCGGAGCTCAGTGGAGGAGTCGATCATCTTCTCGTGCGATATAAAAACGAATCATATTCGGTAACCGGGAAGGGTCTCGCAATCTTTTCTGGATGTCGTTCTCGGCTTACAAGTTCTGACTGCGTAAAGACGACCAATGTTACATTTTTCGAAGGCAACAATTTACTTCTTGCTGAGGAAATAGATCCTTCACCTCATGGAAATCGCACGGTTAGTATTCTTCAAATAAAAGACCTTTCTTACCAAGGAAGACATGGTGACAAGGTTGAGTCCAATTCTGGATGTCAGTCTGTTGACATAAACACTGTTGCTCCGTATTGTGATCAGTCATTTATAGATAGTCCTGTTGCATACGAAAGTGAAGAGAATTGGAATGTTTCTGTCTAGAATCGTGCCTATTCTCCACAATAATTATGAGACAACGATGTCTATTGCAAGGAGACCGGGAAAGCAAGCCATAAACAAATCGCAACAGAAGCAAAGCACGAGAGACCAGTATCTAGCGACCGGAAATTGCAAGTGTATTCGTGAACTTGGGCGGTCGAGTAACCGAGAAAATGCAGACGTGCAACCAAACAATGTCAATAGTGTCAACAGTTAAAATAAATAACAAAATAGTTGGTATATGTTATAAAATAAAAGCGTTTTTACAGACCCCCCCAGAAGGCTTCACACTTGAAAGCCTTGGACAAAAGCAAAAGAAAATAAAGCTAAAGATATTGAAGTTACCGTGGTTTGAGTGGGTTCTAGCGTATTGAAAAACAGCTACGTTTGCCGCGTTGAAGAGTGTTGAAAACAGTGAAGAGGGATCGGTCTGCTTGCAATATCCGAAGTTTTCCATGCGGCCCTAAGGTGGTGCTGTCGGAGCGGGCTACCCAACCAACCAAAACTCGAGGACAAAAAGGTGGGTGTAGGTTTTCCCCACTGCTGCAAAAACAGACGGGAGTGTGCCCTCCCCCCACCGTGCTCTGCATGTCACCTGTAATATTGGAAGAAAATAAGTGTCTGGCGAGCAAAAATTATATACAGGCTCACCACGTAACCTTCTAGTGTTTGCTGTACTTCACGTATTGCTTTACAAAATATTCTTTGTCGTTTTTTGTTTCCCGGTTTTCTGTTTCTTCATCTCTAAAATGAGGAGGTTACTGGAGGAAATGAACAATTATGTATAATAAACAATGTCTACGAAACGTGCTGAGAAGGAGACCTGACGTCCTGATCGCGTTAGGCGCGGAGCAGGTGGCGTGGAGGTGACTGGCGAAGGGGACGGTGTAGGGGCGGGCATTGCCAGAGATTGTTGTGGAAGGCCCCGGGTGATGTCGTCATTTACATAGGCGACTTTCAGAAGATCGATGGAAACGGTGTCACGACAACCATTACGATTGATCGTGAAGTGCTTCGCTGTTCGTCAAAACGCCTCGAAGTGGCCCGAGTGAGGTGGCTGCAGCGGTTTGCGTACATCGTCGCAACGGACGAGTGCATGCGAACAAGTGGTCAAATCCTTGTGAATGTGCGCTGGCCCGTTCTGTTCACGAGGGGATGTAGGCTGAATTTGCCGCATGTATTGCAATAGTGTCGAAGTAAAGTTCGAAGGAAGGCAAGAACTTGAAGGAGTAGGTAAAACAAATCAACCGGGCAAACGCAGCGTACAGCCATAGACAAGTTCTGTTGGTGTGCTCCGGAAGCATCTTTCGATGTGTTTCTGATACCTAAAAGTACTAAAAGGAGTACTTCGCTCCATACCTGACTAGTGATGGCACAAAGTTGCCTATGGAAACTTTTCACTAAACCATTCGAGGACGGATGATATGCCGTGGTGCGAATGTGCCAGCATCCAAGGAAGTTCGTCATAGCTTCGAAGGTTGAACATTTGAAATACGAACCACCGTCCGTTTTAATGGTTATATGGCATCCGTAATTGGCCACCCAACGTTCCAATAAGGCGTTTACGACAGCTTCGGAGGAGCAATTCCCAAGTGGGATGGCACCCAGCCATCTTGAAAATCGGCCAGAACATGTTAAGATGTAGACGGAGCCAACTTAAGATGATAAGATTCCAACTAGGTCCAAATGGACATGTGAAAACCTGGCATCTGGAAAACCGAATAAGGAAATTGGGCTTCGTGTGTGCTCGTGCACCTTAGAACGTTGGCAATGAAAGCAAGCGCGTGCCCAACTACGGACGTTTGAGCTGACTTTAGGCCAAAAAATCGATCCGTTACTAGCTTGACTGTGGCCCGAATACCAGGGTGCGAGAGATTATGAAGCTGGTTGAAAATAGCACGCCGGTAGGCTAGTGGCACTACAGGTCTTGGAATACCTGTAGTCATATCGCAAAGAATGGTTTCGTCTGCATTGGGCAGCGGAATGGTGCGCAGCTTTGAGGAGTAATGTTACAAAAGAGTTTGGAAATCAGGCTGTCGCGCCTGGGCTGCAACTATGTCGTTAAGGTCAACGAAAGCAGGTGTGACTAGGTTTGCGTGGACGCGTGAAAGAGCGTCGGCGACAGAGTTGATGGCACCTGAAATATGCTGTATGTCGCAGGTAAACTGCGAAACATAGCCCAAGTGTCTGATCTCCGCGGAACGAGCACCTGACCGACGAAGATCCTAGTGCATTCACCAAAGACTTGTGATCAGTGAACACAGTGAAGAAACGGCCTTCCAACGCATGACGGAAATGGCGGATACCCAGGCAAATGGCAAGTAATTCTCCTCCAAACGTGCTTTACCAGGATTTGGCCGGTCACAAGCGTCTGGAGAAGAAGTCTAAGGGTTGCCGCCTGCCGTCAACAAACTGTCGTAATACGGCACCGACAGCTAGACTCGAGGCATCAGTGAAAAAAAGTGGGGCCTCGGGGGTATGGGCAGGGCAGAAGAGCAACACTGGATATAGCTTTTTCAAGCTTCACAAAATCTGTGCGTGCTGCGTCCGTAAAATATAATTGACATGTACCGCCTAGGAGTAAGTCCGTGAGGGGTTACAGAAGATGCGCACAATGAGGGATGAACAGCCGGTAGTAATTATCCAGGCCGGTAAAACGACGAATCTGTCTAAGAGATGTCGGCTTGAGGAAATTACTGACGGCACCTACCTTTTCTGGCAGAACCTGAATACCGGAAGCGGAAGTAATGTGGTCCAAAAATTCTATGCTTCCTTTTCCGAGTTCGCGCTTGACTGAGCAGATGGTTATTCCGTGCTGGGCTAACCTAGCGAACAAGGAATAAAGGTGCTGCAGATGTTCTTCGGAAGAACTAGCCACTAATATATCATCCAAGTAGGGGTAGTCAAAATCGAAAGCCCGGCATATTTCATGGATGAAACGGCTGAAGGTTTGTGCAACGTTACTAGGACCCAATGGCATTCGGAGAAATTCTAATAGATCAAAAGGCGTGATGGCAGCCGTTTTGAGGTTATCCGTCTCCTCTACCGGGATCCGGTGGTAGGCACGAACCAAATCAACCTTACTGAATGCTGCCGTGTCAGAAAGGCAATCTCTCAGGACCCGTATGTGGGGAATGGCATATCTAGCAGGGACTGTGACCTTTTTGAGGGCACGACACTCGCCACAAGGGAGCCAGTGAGCCGACTTCTTCGGGGCCATGTGAAGCGAAGAGGCCCATGGACTTTTAGAAGGACGGGTTATCGTGAGTTCGAGCATGTGTTCGAATTCCGACCTAGCTACTTTAAGTTTGTCCGGGGCCAGACGTCCTGGCCTACACGAAACTGGTGGGCCTTTGGTTATAATGTGGTGAGTGCAAGTAGGGAGTGACTGGAAGAGGTTCGTTCACAGATCGAACAAGCTGTGGGAAACCTAAAAATGAAGATGCGTAAGGCTTAGTGATTCCAGGCTGAAGAATAAGAGGACTGATGGCCTCTGAGCGTTCCTGGGTGCCGTTGATACCATTTTTTGCACGAGAATCAGCTTCCGTCTAGGCCCATCGACGACGAAATTGGAATGCTTAAGAAAATCAACTTGTTAAATAGCAAAAGGTACGGCTACAACTGTGAAAACCCAGCGAAGTGTTCGCCGGAGGCCAAGGCCACACGTGAGTGAGCGTTGACCGTAGATGGGAATGGGTGTGATGTTAGCAGCAGGAAGCACGGGTAAAAAAGATGGAGTTGCCTCGCAAGATCGTGGAGAAATCATGCCGACCTCCGCCCCAGTATCGACCGGGAACGCGTGTCCCGAGCTTAAAACCTTAATGTGAAAGAGGCGACTGTTAGGGTGGTGCCGACCGCGTTTGTCGCCACCACGAGCAGCCTTGGGAGTTTCTCGGATTGAAGTATTTACAAGGGGCGACGCAACGCTTTGCCCGATAGCCGGACTTGTTGTGGTACCATAACAATTCACTAGATGCCTGAGGTTTACGCGGAGACTTACTCCGACGGCGACGCGAAAGAGATCGTGTCTTAAGGCGGGCGAAATCTCACCGAAAAGCCGCTATTTTCCCCCAAACCGTGCGCCAATCATCGGGTGGCGGTCGAGATGCGTGCTGCAAAGCTGAAAAGCTCGGGATCTCGGATCCTTTGCCGTACGATTCGACACCGTTGTAATGAAGACGGGGGAGGCGCTGCAGAAACGGTCCTGAATCTAATCTGCGAGTTGTGCTGCATTCAACATGGACCGGGACTCCGATGCTATGAGAATATCCTGTGTGTTGACCGGAATACGTTGCACCCACAACTCCTTAAAGAGTGTCTCATCCATGCAGAAGGGGCCCAGCAACTGTTTCATTTGAAG
>QNGE01007807.1:0-20730 GCA_008508345.1 Paragonimus westermani
GTTGTCTTAGGCAGGTTCGAAGTCGAAGCTTATAGAGCTTCTGAACGTGACCTCTCCGACTGAAGAATTGTTGCGAGAGCCCTGTGCTGAAGTGAAAGTGTGTGAGGACTAAGTCGCTCGGAGGCTTCGAAATTCAAGCGGATAAAGATCAATACTTTCGAATTCAGACCCGTAGGAGAGATGCCGTAAGCCAGTGACCATTTTGGTGACTACTCGCTGGACACGTTCAATGGCGAGTATGTGATTCTTAAAAGCGGCGTAGACGACTTGATTAGCATACTCGAGTACTGATCTTATGTAGATTCCGTGGAGCGCGTGTAGAGTTTTTCCTCGGTTTTGTCCACCAACGATGCTTCACTATTGTACAACAACGTTTTGCGTCATCTCTGCATGTTCGAATTGATTAAAAATGATTGCAATGACAGTAAAGTTTTGTGATCGCACTCGTTTCTGCTCTCCTACCTGTGGCGCAGTCGCTTGACGATACTACATGGACCCCGAACATCTTCGCAGCACCGACCGCGCTTCAGCCTCCCACGGTAATCTTGGAATATCATCGCTTCCGGGATTCTGGTAATTTGGAATATTGTGGTGGTCCTCTTGAACCCTTTCTGTTAGTCAAGCTGTTTATTCCTATAGCTTGCTGAGACTCTCCTAACTGTTCTGTTGGATTCGTTCATTTTTTGTGTAACTGAACTCAGTGAAATACGCATGCATTCACCTAGGGTAGTCAGAGTCTCTTTTTGACCACCATACGTGTGAAAAGCGTTCCATGCGGAAGAAGGCTGTTTTCATCATCCCAAGTGTCATGAAACCTTTTTTGGCTGTTAACTGGTGGTTATAAGAGAGGGATGAACCAGGCGACAGCCAAATCCCAGGATTTTTTTAAGGTCAACTTTTGTAATACCTATTACACTTTGTGCACCGTGTATCACGAATAGGTTCCCGTGGTCTCTCGCGCGTGACATGTACGCACACTTGCTGTCGGTTTGAGGGAGACTCCAATCATTTGACCAACACTTTACACAATCAAGGTCAATCTGCAATTCATTAGGGTCACATGCATTTCCAGATTTTTGAGTGATCGGCATAAAGAAGGGCGTTGCGCGAAATCAGCTCGGGGAGATCATTGATGTAGATCAGAAACAACAATGGACCAAGTACCGATCCTGAAGGGACTCCCATAGAAACTGGGGATGGAGACGAAAGGCTCGAACCGGTTTTTACTCTGGATGTCCTGTTGCCAAGGGAGGAGGTGATTCAGCAGATAACCTCTCCTTTTATCCCGTGAGCCTCTAGTTTGTGTACCAGAGGACCGTGTGGGATACGGCCGTAAGCTTTGGCGAAATCGAAGAAGATAACATCCGAGGTATGACCATTGTCTTCGGCCTCCGTTGGGCTGTCCATAAAGGTTAACATATTGGTTATGCATGACCGATCGGGAAGAAAGCCATGTTGAATCGGAGAGAAAAGGTCATTTGAGAAGAAATGCTTAAAGATGGTGCGTTTTAACAGTCGCTGCATTATCTTGCATTGGATACTGGTAAGACTGATCGGCCGGTAACTCGCCTGTTTTAAATATGGGTGTGACAGTGGCCTCTTTCCATGCCTCTGTTAGCCTGCCTGTCCGAATGTCTGTTTAATCAGCTTTAAGGGAGGTACCGCTAAACCGAGGGCCGCTTCTTTGAAAATCCGGGGATGGATCGCGTCTGGTCTCATGGCACTATAAGGATTGATCTGAAACAAGAGGACCTGAACGTCGAACAGGGAGAAGTCAGCTGTCATGAGGGGGTATTGGGAGTGTCTCCGCGAGAACTGGATTCCAGTTTGGCAGATCCACATTGTAGACTGATGAGTAGTATTCTCTGAACACCCCGGCAACCACTTAAGGGTTGGTGGAGGTTTCCTCGTCGGAAATCCGCACAAAAAGCGCTGTGGGCTTAGTTTTTCTCTGGCGACGTATTTACTTGAAAAGAACATTCTTATTCCCGCAAGTAACCTGCAGGTTTTTTGACTGCACCTGTGGGGTGTGTTGACGGATTTCCTGCTTGCACGTGTTTCGTACGAGCGAAAGGATTCTAGATCCTCTGGCCTACCCGTTATCTTTTGTTTAAAGAATAAACGCGAACGTACTTTAGGAAGGCGACGTACATTCCGCGGAAGCACATACGAAAGGAGAACTTCCATAGTTTCCGAAGAACAAGTGCCTCATCAGCTTTGTGAATGGCAGCTTTAAATGAAAGGTAGTTCAAGTTCACTGAGTCGGATGTGAGGTTGAGTGTGATTAAGAACGTCCTTAGTGCGGTAAAGTCTGCGTTCTGGAAGTTTCGGAATGAAGTCTTTGTTGGAGCATTTTGGAGCCAGTAACAGATAAAGTCAAATGTTAGTAGTATATGGTCACTATGCACCAGTGGTGGTCTGATGACCACCACACCTACCAGGTGAGCCTCGTTCGCAATTACCAGATCGAGCAAGGAGGGTGGATCGACATGCTGTGTCCAGTATTTCTCATGTATCAACATTGCCAGTGGTTTCCAGAACCCGCAGTCACAGTCCTCATGAGAAGCCGTCATACAGTTGAGGTTGGTTGCGTTGAAATCGCCCATAATAAGAAGATGAGAGAAACGCTGGGTAGACGTGAGTCTGTCTGGGGTAGTAAGAATGACCTCGTCGTTCGATGCACTGCATGACGGCGAACAGTACATATCACCGGCAAGAAGCGTGTCACATCTGCGAAGTTGGAGTTTGATTCAGAGTGTGTTGCATTTCTGTAGGAATGTAAATTCCTCTACGACAGCTGGCACTGCGGGTAATGTCAAAAGAAGTCCCAGTGTCTTCCTAGTAGCTCTGAAGCGGAGTCTGCCAGCGGAAACCATTTTCGTGGACTCTGGAGGGAAACAGGCGCTCAGCACCTCTCTGGCTTGTTCCCCTGGAGAGTGTGTGGTCGGGAATCGTCCCCACAAAGCAAGCCTCTTCTTCCAGCTTCTGGTTCGGTAGCTTCATAATCCATTCAGTTATTTCCCGGTCCAGAGGGTTTTTGGCGTTTACATGACTGTATTCTGAAATACGCGAAAATAAACCCTAGTTTATATGCCCATCTGAAGGCGCTTTGCAAAATGTGACGTCAGATAAACCGCAGGAATTACGCACCTGGTGCATATATCTCTTTCTTCCACTTCCGTTCATGGGATGACCAATTGGTTACATATTTGAACGTCAAACTGAGGATGACAAAATGCTTTGCTTCACATAAGTGGAGGAATTTCCATCGATTCCATACCTGCGGGCAATCACGTGACTAGATGTCTGCACGCGCATGTGTGTGTGCTCCTATTCAAAATTACTTTGTTTTAACCAGACAGCTAGAATTCAGATGCCACCGAGGTACAGTGAGTGGAACCTGATAGTTCGCGAAACTGTAGCTGCAGAGTGATCCGGGTCGATTTGGTGACATCTACGGGCAGAATTTGCATAGGCACCAACGTCACTTTTCTCCCTTATCCTTAGTTTCCGTTCAACTTTGCTGTATCTATCAGTCTGGGGGCGCTCTTATCTATCCTTTCCCTCATTTTCTGCATTTGTGCTTCAAGATCGGTTCTCATACGGATGCACGTTGTCTGCTCATGGCTATAATCCGATGTTGCTAACCCCTGCCAACGCCCTAAAACAAAGTGGCCCTGTGGCCAGGGTGTGTTGATGACAGAGTGATAGTCTGGTCTCCTCCAAATTAAACACCACGCCTTTGTTCTTGTGATCCAGGTCAGCGTTCGTAACTGCTGAAGTGGATTAATCAGGTGTCATTCCCACCCAAATTTTGTAGCCCAGGATTACTAGGAGCAAAATGGGTTGGCTAATGTGTACACAGTCAAACCGGTGAAAAGTGCAGCGAAAAAATGAAACAAAATACGGCCTTCAAGCAACAGGATGCGTTGCAGAACATGGTTAGAATGGAAATTATCCGTTGTAAGTGAAATCTATCTTAGACGGCGATAAAATTAGAAATCATTGAATACCGGGCGATATTTCCGTGGTATCGCTCAGCAGTGTGAAAATCATCGATTACCATGACAGAGAGCATCAGGGGGTTAAAAGATTTGTTTTAGTCTATCGTGAATCGGTTTGTCCTTCATTTGACGCCGAGATCAAAATTAGTGATGGTAGGTGGTGTGACGGTATAAATGTGGTATCTTGTGAAGAATTTACTCACGTGTGAATAATATTTGACCGATGTTATCTATACTTCATTTAAGGTTATGGATTATTCACGGCGCTTTAAAGATGTTTGAGGGTCGCGAATTTGTTGGCTTCAGTGTGATCAAAAGTTGCTTAGATAGCTAAATGAAGGATAACAGTGCTCTGTACGTGCTTGGTTTAAGCAAGAAATCAGGCAGTGGACGCTTGAAATATGATCATTTGAGTGTGATCGCTGTGGAGTTTACGTGGTAGATGGCGATCCGCTGTTTAAAATATATGAGACGTAGGAGAGAAAGCCGTGGATTACGACGTGTTTAGTGAGTTCATTTCACATAATTCCCATTGCACAGTTCCCGCGATACATGCCGTCAATCACGCTTTAAAGTGGTTGGGAGAAATACCGGGTTTGTTATTAGCTACTCTACATTGGAGCACAACCACGACATAACTGCCTTGCTGTACTATTCACATCCAAGGATTCGACAGCTCACAGACAGTGAAGTGAACGACTCGACACACCTTTTCGAGCACAACACGCCAAGTAGTGAGTTGGAGCAGTATGCTGCGGATGTTTATGGCAAGTATATAACTACCATAAATATTTAAAACATCCGCCATCGTTTGAAACCGCCAGTGATAAGTAAGTGGGTTAGTGTGCACTAATGTAGCAGAAAATCTGCCACACATCCTGCATCATATAGAGAAAAACGGCGTGCCGCGTGTCATTAGAGACGATAAGAATAGGTACATGCACATATGTTTCGCACGCAGAGAACGAGTGCGGTTATTCAGACGGTTCCCTGATGTGGTAAACGTCGATGCTACTCATGGGCCAACCGCCACAAGTAGGTCCTCTATCACTCCACATTTGCCGCTGTAGCGTGAAGCTGTAGCAGTCCCTGGTTACAGACGGCATGGGTCAGAAACGACACGTGATGTACGTCTATGTACAAAGTGAGAAATACGCATCCCTTCGTCACTTGTTCGGAACATTCCGGGAGGTGATGGGGGAACACATACGTGTCAAAACGTCTGTGCTGGATAAAATGGTGGCTCAAATGCGAGTAGCACGAATGGTCTTTGGGTGCAACATGATGTTATGTTACTTCCACGTTCAAGATGCTGTGAGGAAACATGTAAGTTGATGTAATAAACCTTAAAATCATCATTCACATGAGTTCCTTCAGAAGCCGATACTTGTTTCGTCGCACGGCTACTTGAGGTTACTCTGAAGAGTGGGTGATCACTTTTGTCAATTCAGTTTGAAGGTTCAACCGGGATGTTGCAATAATCCTGCGAACAGACCCCAGGTTTGTGAACTACCTTTTGTGCAATTGGCGATATACAAAGCCACGAGGGCACACAGTATACAATGCACATCAGTGGCGGCACGTGCGAGTGCAACAGAGGAGAAGGTAGTTCGGTCGCTTCACAGATTTAGTCTCTAAAAATAAGATGCCACATTAATTGACTCTCTACAAGGTCGTATGAAAGACAATTTTTTAAATAGTCCGAGGTCATTCGGAGAAGAATGCCCAAACGCACCTTTGGAGTGTTTTGCCATTAGGGGAAAAAACGGGAGTCCAGAAAATGTCAAGATAGGTATGCTTTGGCAAGACAGGTCAGAAAATCTCAAAATCCAGCGAACGACTGGGTAGATTCCGACGCAGGATTCCGTCGATTTCCCGAAAATCGTCAAAAAGTTGAACATCTCACGAACCGTTCATCTAAGACGAATTTCCGTGCGCCCATCCGTCGTAGAAAAGTTTCCTTTCCCAGTGGATAATATGGGGGTCGGAAAGGATAATGTAATTTCATACGTTAGATGAGAAAATGTAGGGTTATAAAATTTACTACGAAAAACAGTGTGCTGGCGGAATTTTTCGACAAAATCTCATACGATATTATTGTTTCTGCTATGATTATTAGAATATACAACCCTATTTTTATTGTGGTAGTTTGCTATGTACTAGGGATTTATTCGGGCAAACGTAGAATTGAGTCGACGGTTTGGTGGGCCGCATGAAATGAGCGTCTGATAACTAAAAGGTCGTATGAAAGACAATTTTTTAAATAGTCCGAGGTCATTCAGAGAAGAATGCCCAAACGCAACTTTGGAGTGTTTTGCCATTAGGGGAAAACGGGAGTCCGGAAAATGTCAAGATAGGTATGCTTTGACAAGACAGGTCAGAAAATCCCAAAATCCAGCGAACGATTGGGTAGATTGCGACGCAGGATTCCGTCGATTCCCCGAAAATCGTCAAAAAGTTGAACATCTCACGAACCGTTCATCTAAGACGAATTTCCGTGCGCCCATCCGTCGTAGAAAAGTTTCCTTTCCCAGTGGATAATATGGGGGTCGGAAAGGATAATGTAATTTCATACGTTAGATGAGAAAATGTAGGGTTTTAAAATTTACTATGGAAAACAGTGTGCTGGCGGAATTTCTCGACAAAAACTCATACGATATTATTGTTTCTGCTGTGATTATTAGAATATACAACCCTATTCTTATTGTGGTAGTTTGCTATGTACTGGGGATTTACTGGGGCAAACGTAGAATTGAGTCCACGGTTTGGTGGGCCGCATGAAATGAGCGTCTGATAACTAAAGCTTACATGACGTCGTTCTGGTGGACTTATTATTAAGCGTCGCGTTCACATTCTGAGCGGGGTGGTTATCCACGTAACGCGCATCTGACGGCTAAATGTTTCTCGGGGATACACGGAGCTTGAAGATAGACATTGTCTGTTAACGTAAGATAACTGTCCAAACCTTTTTTAAAACGCTGAATGTTGTTACTGGCTCAAACTTCATTTGGAAGTTTATTCCAAATGTGGGAATACTTTACAAGGAAGAAGTTTGCACGTATATTTTTCCGGGATATCAGGGTTGGCAAGGTGGAACCCTTACTTCTTAGACTAACTGGGGGGTTGTGTTGTAAACGCTGTGGTAATCACATCCGAATGTATGAGTTTATGCAGCAGCGTCAGATTCAACTTTAGTCTACGCAACCGAAAAAGAATATCCTAATAAGCTTTTGGTGAACGATCGTTGAAGATTTTCTAACACAAGCCTATCAGACTTGCGTAGGCGGCAGTAAGTGAAAGTGCAATGCTCGAGTTGAGGCAGAGCACACATTTTGTGAAGCGTCAGCTTTGCAGATGGTAGACATAACGACTTGTTGATACAGCTCATTGTTCTTCTAGTTTTTGCTAACTGGAAGCAAACTTGTTCGGAAAAATAAAAGGAGGTTAAGTACCGTATTCCTAGATCTCCGGCAGAAGTGGCCGTATCAATATTACAACCATCCAGTGAGACGGAGTCACAAGGTAATTTACAACCATAAGTGATGATGTTCGAGTTGTTCGCTGAGAACGACATCAGCCATGTTCTGCACCGCAACTGCAATGACGCTAAGTCCTGTCGTATATCTTGTAGACAGAAATTGATGCTACTGCCCTGGCGGAATGTGTAAACGATTTTGATATCGTCAGCAAACAGAAAGGGCTTGCCATGTGTAATAACGTCGCACAGATCGTTTATGTACATTAAGAAGAGCAACTGACCCAGAACGCTTCCTTGGACCACCCCACTTTTCACTGGTTTTGGTGTTGAGTGGTGTTCTCCTATTTCGACTGTTTGAGTGTGACAATTCAAGGTATGACGACAACCATCTATACAAAGTATCTTGTATGCCAAAGGATGCTATTTTGATCAAGAGGCGCTTATGAGGCACATGATAAAAAGCCTCTTGCACGTCCAAGAGCATGATAATTATCGCATTTCCTGCGTCAACGGATGTCGATATATGGTTTAAGAATTCAGCTGACGTCATACAAGAGTGTCTATTAAGGAAACCGTGCTGTGAAGGGTTTATAAGGTTTTGTATTCTTAATATCTCGACTAACTGCACCTTTATTATCCTTTCAAAGATTCTCGAGCAGATTGACGTGTGGTTGATTGGACGATAGTTACTAACGTCCTGCCTTGGACCACTCTTGTGACGAGGCATAGTGATTGAGGTTCTCCACAGAGGAGGGAGTGTGCTGGATAAGAGTGATAGGTTGAACAAATTGAGTTAGAGGGTGGGTATATCCTCACCTGCCTGCCTGACGACCACTGATGGGATACCATCTGGTGCAGGATGGATTGAGGGCCTAATGCTAGCTAACTGCGAACGAACACTTCGGACATCGATTATAACATTACTCAAAATTTATATGTTTTTGACGGGATATTAGGAGGTAATGAGGTACTTTCTATGCTAAACGAGGTAGCGAAATGTGAGTTAAAGGTTTCGCGCATTCCTACAGGGTCATCGACAACCGTTTTATTTTTGAGAATAATAATTCTTATAGCAGGGTCCCTCGTGGAATTTCTCCGTCTCAATAGTTGCACTAGTTTCTTGCATCTCTGCTCACTACGGAGCGCGAGTTCCTCTCAGTTTATTTGACGGAATTGCGTCTGACAATCTGTGTTCAAACATTTTGCTCATTTGCATCACTAGGTAAAAGTCTAGTGTTCTTCCATACATCGACTTAAGCATTTAAGGCTGTCAATCTCTTTCGCAGTAAGGATTTTACTTTGCACATACGAGCGGACACGTTTTGATTCAACGGGGACAAAACCTCGATACAAAACTTCAGATGTCTGATGATTTCTCCGGCCGCTATGCTTTGGTCTGATGTGCGAAAGAAGGTATTTCAATTCAAGGATCTTGGTAGGGAGAAAAAGGGATTGCAATCAATGAATTTGATCGAACGGTAGAATACAACTGTTGGTTTGATAACCATACTGAAATCAAACATACATTTGGCGACATTATGCTCGCTTTGTGGGAATTGTTGTAGAACAGATATCTTCACAGACGAAATACCTACGGTAAATGTAAGATCCAAAATAAGTCCCTTTCTGGTGGGCGTTAGGACATGTTGGTCCCAACCATCCAGCTGATTGTATGAAAGGAATTCGGCCTGTTTTTCTGGAGCGGAGAATGAGGTCCAGGAGATATCAGGCATGTTAAGGTCACCGCCTACTAGTTTGTGTTCACAAAGCATGTTGGACATATGGTTCATTATCTTCACAAGGTCAGTCGAGGCATTGCTCGCAGCATTAGGCGGTCTGTAGATGCTTCCTATAAGTAGCTCGCTAGAACCAATAGAGACCATTAACCACAAAGAGTCCTCGAGTTTATGAAGTATAGACTCATCAAGTGTGACTGCGGAAAATTACTCTTTTAGGTAAATGATGCATCCACCTTCTCGTCCTGTGATACCATCCCCACGAAACGTGATATCCTACGATGCTCAACTGACTGTCTGGGGTGTCAGGAGAGCTTCACGCCTCAGTTACCAGAATGATGTGGGGATTATATAAAAATACAAAGGGTTTGAAAATACACATCTTACTGACCAACGATCTCGCGTTCATTAGTAATAAAGTTACGAAATACTTTTTAAAAGATACAGCAGATGAACTGCTAAAGAACTTCATGACAGATTGGGCAGTGGGTTACGAAATACCAAATGAAAAGGCCCAATCTAAGGAATGTACCGAGTTTCTGCACATATTCGAGTGGGTGTCGTAAAAGTTTGGCCCCATGATAGGGAGTGCTGGAAGAGTGCCATTGTGGAGGGATGGCAAAGTGGGACTTGGGAGGGGTCCGAGTGGCGTTTGATGGAATATCGGGGGTGCGCTAAAAAGGACTGGTTTGGCATACATTTGTGTTGTTGACATAATAATGTTATGACGTAACTGCTGGAGTATATATATTTGTAGGATGATGAGTTACTACGGTGCTATTGGATAATGGGTGGTAACCATGACCCCTAGTATAGTAGTAGGTTGACCCGGAAGCAGTGTGCAGTTTTACATGCGAAGATTTGTTTCTTAGAATGTGGTTTTCAAAACCAGATTCATGACGCTTGTAAAGTTCTTTTGGTTTATCTTATATTGTAAATCTGGAATACTGTGCTCTGGTGAACACTTTACAGGTTTACCGTTGATTTAGAGCATTGTTCGGGTGTTTTTGACTTGCCGTTAGCATTTCCGACTACTCCATATAACGGGGAGAAAGTCCCCTGATAAGTAGTGGATGGCACTGCTCGCGGAGCCGCGTCATTATCAGGGGCATTCACGCTGCTTCTTCTAGTGTTCTATGTTACTAGGGGTGCCTTAGGTCTGGGACTTTTTCTAGTAGAGGCTGCGGTTGACAGAAGGAGGAGTTGGGCACTAGGGGATGTGTTTTTAGAAATAACCGTGAGTTTCGATGCGGAAACTTGAACGCGCCTGGCGTTATCAAAGCTACACGTGGTTCGTTCTCCAGTGATCTCCTGGACCGACGACGCAGCGGCGTTTCCAGCTGTAACTTGTGAGTTTAGAGAACTCATGGGGCAGTCGAGATTTACAGTCAGATAAATGAGATTGTTGACTGTGTTTTTCTTTCGGGAAATATTGACTCGCAATATTTCCCTTTGGAGTGGCGTCTTGTCACGGAACACTTCTGTGAACTTAAAATTTGTGCTACGCCCGATTTGCTCTTGTCTTCTGACGAATTTTGTGTTGAATTTCTCCCTATCAGCTTAACCAATTACCAGAAGAAGTTTATTATCATGCCTGTCTACCCTATATGATCCCTTCGGATTTGTCTTACCGTGGTTACTGCCAGGGAGACGCTTACTGCTAGCGCTGTGTCGAGAAGGTTTGGGTTGGGACTAGCCAATTATTGCTGTCAACCAACGTAAATGGGATGACCGGTACAGTGGCCTGCACAACCTGAGCGATCTACATGTCCCACGCTTTATTCAAGCTGGTAAAGCTGTCGATCCTGGGAGCGTTTAACTGCACGTTTTTTGTGACGCATCGGAAGTTGGCTACGAGGCCATAGCTTATTCTTGCTTCTGCGCAGTCAACAGGGAGCGGTGCCCATGATTGTTGTTTGCAAAGTCTAGAGTGGCTCCATTGAAAGCGATTTCTAGTCCCCGATTGNGCAAAGTCTAGAGTGGCTCCATTGAAAGCGATTTCTAGTCCCCGATTGGAGCTGGTTGCTGCGGTTCTGGCGGTTCGTGTTCACGAACTTTTTACCAATAATTTGAAGTCATTGTTCACACGAGTACAGTTCTAGATGGACTCCATAATCGTACTTTACTATATTACCAATACCTTTATTAGATTTAGCACGTCCGTTGCATACCGAATAACCGCCACACACAACTCGACATCCCGATCAGTGACAACACGGGAGGTCGAAGGGCAACTTAGCAGATAGCGCCTGCCTACCGGAGCTAGTACTTTCAACTCCAGCGAACGGTTCAATTCGTTATTAAACTTATCACGGATGGCTATCTTGACTACCCTGGTTGGTGACGCCATTGATGTGATATTCTTGACCGCAGACAAACTCGCAGTAACTGTCAAACAACTCGAAAGTGAATCTAAGGCGAGAGGTTATCGATCTAATAGTTCGGGCATTTCTAACACAGGGAAATCGTCGTGATAAAAATTCACGATCTATTGCCTGAATTGCATCCGAACCCATGAGTGCTGTTGAATGTCATTCCACAACAGAGGAATAAACCATGCAAGATTTGCCATTCCTCGGATGTATGGTCGGCACATCCGCCTTCCTCAACACTCCCACTTTTC
The DNA here is from genome assembly GCA_008508345.1 of Paragonimus westermani. Taxonomy (NCBI): domain Eukaryota; kingdom Metazoa; phylum Platyhelminthes; class Trematoda; order Plagiorchiida; family Troglotrematidae; genus Paragonimus; species Paragonimus westermani. The sequence goes on from QNGE01007807.1 coordinate 11,842, forward strand.
ATCCATATCACAATCGCAGTTCCGTACCAGGCGGACCCACGATCGACGTTCGAAGATAACTAGCCCTTTTAACATCAACCGATGTGGCGAGATCTACGTGACATCGTCATTTTCTCTCTCTATCAAGGAGCTCGGCGTTAACCCTTTTCGATCCAGGCGCATCTGAAACACCACTCGGTATTTTCAAAACCTCTGACCCCACAATGGTCGGCCTGACGGATAGTGGCTCACACTGCTTTGCAGAAACGATTCACTTTCCGGCACTACACGCAAGTGTTTAAAAACTCCGGATGTTCCTCTTTCTGCCATTCATTGTTTCCGCCGCAAAACAAGCAAGTGCAGTCTGCCGGCCTGGTTTGTGCTCGGCCGACCGCGTTGAGCTCCGTCCCGTTTCCACTGTTAAGGTCCTTTACCTTATATCATTATGATATCAGTGTGCTGATGTAATTATGCTGAACACATGTTAACCGTTTTACTCATAGCAGTCTGTTGATCATTGTAGTAACCTGAACTCCAAGGACTTGAAAATTTGAAAATGCTTACCAGCTCCGTCAACGCCAGTACAAACTAATTAATATGGTCCCCTTGATGATGGTTCTTTTCAATGAAACGAAAACGTTCACAGGTTTTGTCTGTCCGCTCGTCGTCAGCGAATGTCGAATTCATTACATCCGTCTGCCCTGGTCTTCAATGCAATGCCGGAAAATAACGAACCGGCACTATTTTCAACCTTAGAGCAACATTCTGGGCGCTGCTGTTGATTTTGTGAAAATCTCTTGCGTCATTTTAATATTGCTGGGCTTTGATTGATGTTTAAAGGGGGCCGTACGCTTTGCTCTTTACCTTAAATAAGATACGTTACTCATCCTTGTTCTTACACTGTCTACTTTGACCGTTTTCCTCACCCCTATTTTGTCCAAGACCTGCAAACATCTAAATGCCGAAATTAGACATTTCTCTTCGGTATTTTTTCTTGAGAACCTCATAATTCCCGACTTTTCTCGATGTACGAACAGCTGTTTTTCTCTAACCCAACCAATGACCAGCTGTTTGAGTGAGCTCAACCCGTTTTATCGCCCACCATTGTTGATCGGTGCCTGGTTGTCGATTTGTTGTAGGGGCACTTTCTTTGATTTCTGAGGATTTTCACGTCTGAGGTAAATGACTCAATTTTTTGTACATTGAATTAGTAACGTAATGAATCTAGTTATTACAAACGTCTTCCCGTTAACCGTTTCGAGGATAGATTACCTTTGTCGTTGAATATTGAGAGGCATTTACTGGATCAACAGATTAGGCGTAACTCAGTGTGAACTTGAATCGTTAGCGAACGATTCAATACCGCCGTTGTCAAAAGTCTGTCTCCACAGCAGCCACGCCTCTGGCAGTCGGACGCTGTTTGCCGCGTTAAACTGCTCTGAAGGAAAAATTGCAACCGCGTTTGGGGAACTACCCTGGAATCTGCGCGTCCGCTTCCTTCTCTCCTCCGACACCATATCGTGCATTGAGCTGCCAATTCGGAAGAATCGGAAGGGAAATCTGGATGACACCGTGCTGTCTCAATCTGTTAGAAGACAGCATCTTTTTGGAGAGGAACAACAATATTTACGACTGCTGTCAAGAGAGATTTCTCGCGTCTTTCATGTTCAGCTTGCTGCAGTGTTGTCCCACGGCCTTGCACCCAACATCGACAAGAATCGTAGTCTTGTCAATATCCAGATCATACCAGTCATGCATCAGGACGCTAACAGGCGCAGGCCTCTATGAATTCTTGAATTTGACATTTGAACATTTGGAAATTTGATATCTGAACTCGACTGTTTGAAATAGTTTTCTCCAAAAGCATATGATGGCTCTCTATGACTGGGTGGCACCGATGTGACCATAACTCCGGCTGTACTACCTGGCGCTCGAAAGTGGGTTGGCTGAACCTCTTCTGCTCCAGTCCAATCTCACTACAAGCATATTTCATTCAGTGTTCAGTGAAGATGCAGAATAAGAGTCAAAAACTCCACGGGTTTTCAGATGCACGACTTTCCACAGTGGAGTGAGTTGGTGCACCCCGTCATGTTTGATTGGGTGTTTCTTTGTCTCCCAGGAACTATTATCTCTCCAGGCTAGTGCGGGAGCCATCGAAGACATACACCGGAACCATTCGGGCGTCCGCAAGATTATCCCACGACATGAATGCTCTTAAAGTTGTTCAATTCGCTTGGGTCAAACTAGGGCACATGTAGATGACTAGCGATTTGGCTTATGCTCCGCGAATTTAATGAGCCGAATAGACAAGGTGATGGGATGCTAGGAAAACATCCTAGTTGATTAGTAGCAGGCAAACCAAAATATCTTTGCTGAAGCGCTGCATAAAACGAATCCGATGTGTAAGTTGATGGACGTCCGACACTTCTTGACGCGCGAACTCTTGAATAGCTGTTTGATCAACTACCATTATGGCTTCTGGATGAGTGGGTCCAACAAACGTCAACAGCCAATATAAGAAGATGTATCCGTTTCATATGCATACCGTTCATTGGCACACCAGCCTCAAACTCATCCATCACTACAAAGACGATGGAGTTCTGCTGTCCAAATCATAGCTCATACGTAGCATCTGCTCCCAACTGACGCTCCTGGACAAGTTTGACACAACACTTGGTGTTTGTTAGTCATGAACATGAAGTAAATCAGCTTGTTCTGCTCGTCTAAAAGTATTGTGGCAACTATTCGTGGTAGCTGAACATCGTACTACTATCCTTTACCTGTATAACCCGTCATGTCGTCTATAAAATGGATTACACTACAATTTTGTGAACTAACTTTCCGTGTTACTGCTGACGTTCTTGGCGTGCGCAAATACAGTCGCATATTTTACATTGCCACAACTATAAAATTAGGACCTCTTTAAATTAAATCGTTCTTCCAACTTCATCGTAGGATTAGAAGCGCTCTGCTCCACTGAGAAGCCCTTGCGTTTTTAGTTAAGATGTAATTGTGGTTGCAAACTTGCTAATATTTCTCTGCACACAATCGGACACAATGAAACCAAGCACACCGTTCGCTAGCCGCCGCACAACCGTCGACAGTCAGCCACCGGCCAGACGACGCTTTAGTGGCCAACTGAATGCTTATTCAGTAGGACGATTCTTCACACTCTAAATATATGGTTGTTCAAGCCTCTTGAGTTGATGACTGACACACATCCCGCTTACACGAAACACTTCTGTTCTGAACCTTGCTTTCGGTGCACAGGCTGTCCTCTGGAAACGCCGATATGGACAGGATGTCTTGGGTCAACCACGCTTGGCAGACTGATCGACTACTGCTACGTTTTGGTGTTTAGAGACACATCGTTTCTTAGCCAATAGGCTCTGAACAGTCAAGTAATCTTGGTGCGTGAAAGGTTCCATAGACTGTTCTGAGTCCGCCAGGGAAGTCTGAGGTGACTTACATCTTGTAGGAGTAATCATCTGGCTAGCTGCAGCTCAGTGTAATCGTTTCTATGGATCACGAACAACCAGCGAGACTACTCGTCGTCCTCACTGGTCAGCCATACTGCCCACCTCTCTCACCTTACCGAAAACAACATGTGGGGGAGAATTGAATGTAACCTACTAACNATCAAAATTGTTTACACATTCCGCCAGGGCAGTAGCATCAATTTCTGTCTACAAGATATACGACAGGACTTAGCGTCATTACAGTTGCGGTTCAGAACATGGCTGATGTCGTTCTCAGCGAACAACTCGAACATCATCACTTATGGTTGTAAATTACCTCGTGACTCCATCTCACTGGATGGTTGTAATATTGATACGGCCACTTCTGCCAGAGATCTAGGAATACGGTACTTAAACCCCTTTTATTTTTCCGAACAAGTTTGCTTCCAGGTAGCAAAATCTAGAAGAACAATGAGCTGCATCAACAAGTCGTTATGTCTACCATCTGCGAAGCTGACGCTTCACAAAATGTGTGCTCTGCCTCAACTCGAGCATTGCACTTTCACTTACTGCCGCCTACGCAAGTCTGATAGGCTTGTGTTAGAAGACCTTCAACGATCGTCCACCAAAAGCTTATTAGGATATTCTTTTTCGGTTGCTTAGACCAAAGTTGAATCTGACGCTGCTGCATAAACTCATACATTCGGATGTGATTACCACAGCGGTTACAACACAGCCCCCCCAGTTAGTCTAAGAAGTAAGGGTTCCACCTTGCCAACCCTGATATCCCGGAAAAATATACGTGCAACCTTCTTCCTTGTAAAGTATTCCTACATTTGGAATAAACTTTCAAATGAAGTTTGAGCCAGTAACAACATTCAGCGTTTTAAAAAGGTTTGGACAGTTATCTTACGTTAACAGACAATGTCTATCTTCAAGCTCTGTGTATCCCCGAGAAACATTTAGCCGTCAGATGCGCGCTACGTGGATAACCACCCCGCTCAGAATGTGAACGCGACGCTTAATAATAAGTCCGCCAGAACGACGTCATGTAAGCTTTAGTTATCAGACGCTCATTTCATGCGGCCCACCAAACCGTCGACTCAATTCTACGTTTGCCCGAATAAATCCCTAGTACATAGCAAACTACCACAATAAAAATAGGGTTGTATATTCTAATAATCATAGCAGAAACAATAATATCGTATGAGATTTTGTCGAAAAATTCCGCCAGCACACTGTTTTTCGTAGTAAATTTTATAACCCTACATTTTCTCATCTAACGTATGAAATTACATTATCCTTTCCGACCCCCATATTATCCACTGGGAAAGGAAACTTTTCTACGACGGATGGGCGCACGGAAATTCGTCTTAGATGAACGGTTCGTGAGATGTTCAACTTTTTGACGATTTTCGGGAAATCGACGGAATCCTGCGTCGGAATCTACCCAGTCGTTCGCTGGATTTTGAGATTTTCTGACCTGTCTTGCCAAAGCATACCTATCTTGACATTTTCTGGACTCCCGTTTTTTCCCCTAATGGCAAAACACTCCAAAGGTGCGTTTGGGCATTCTTCTCCGAATGACCTCGGACTATTTAAAAAATTGTCTTTCATACGACCTTGTAGAGAGTCAATTAATGTGGCATCTTATTTTTAGAGACTAAATCTGTGAAGCGACCGAACTACCTTCTCCTCTGTTGCACTCGCACGTGCCGCCACTGATGTGCATTGTATACTGTGTGCCCTCGTGGCTTTGTATATCGCCAATTGCACAAAAGGTAGTTCACAAACCTGGGGTCTGTTCGCAGGATTATTGCAACATCCCGGTTGAACCTTCAAACTGAATTGACAAAAGTGATCACCCACTCTTCAGAGTAACCTCAAGTAGCCGTGCGACGAAACAAGTATCGGCTTCTGAAGGAACTCATGTGAATGATGATTTTAAGGTTTATTACATCAACTTACATGTTTCCTCACAGCATCTTGAACGTGGAAGTAACATAACATCATGTTGCACCCAAAGACCATTCGTGCTACTCGCATTTGAGCCACCATTTTATCCAGCACAGACGTTTTGACACGTATGTGTTCCCCCATCACCTCCCGGAATGTTCCGAACAAGTGACGAAGGGATGCGTATTTCTCACTTTGTACATAGACGTACATCACGTGTCGTTTCTGACCCATGCCGTCTGTAACCAGGGACTGCTACAGCTTCACGCTACAGCGGCAAATGTGGAGTGATAGAGGACCTACTTGTGGCGGTTGGCCCATGAGTAGCATCGACGGTTACCACATCAGGGAACCGTCTGAATAACCGCACTCGTTCTCTGCGTGCGAAACATATGTGCATGTACCTATTCTTATCGTCTCTAATGACACGCGGCACGCCGTTTTTCTCTATATGATGCAGAATGTGTGGCAGATTTTCTGCTACATTAGTGCACACTAACCCACTTACTTATCACTGGCGGTTTCAAACGATGGCGGATGTTTTAAATATTTATGGTAGTTATATACTTGCCATAAACATCCGCAGCATACTGCTCCAACTCACTACTTGGCGTGTTGTGCTCGAAAAGGTGTGTCGAGTCGTTCACTTCACTGTCTGTGAGCTGTCGAATCCTTGGATGTGAATAGTACAGCAAGGCAGTTATGTCGTGGTTGTGCTCCAATGTAGAGTAGCTAATAACAAACCCGGTATTTCTCCCAACCACTTTAAAGCGTGATTGACGGCATGTATCGCGGGAACTGTGCAATGGGAATTATGTGAAATGAACTCACTAAACACGTCGTAATCCACGGCTTTCTCTCCTACGTCTCATATATTTTAAACAGCGGATCGCCATCTACCACGTAAACTCCACAGCGATCACACTCAAATGATCATATTTCAAGCGTCCACTGCCTGATTTCTTGCTTAAACCAAGCACGTACAGAGCACTGTTATCCTTCATTTAGCTATCTAAGCAACTTTTGATCACACTGAAGCCAACAAATTCGCGACCCTCAAACATCTTTAAAGCGCCGTGAATAATCCATAACCTTAAATGAAGTATAGATAACATCGGTCAAATATTATTCACACGTGAGTAAATTCTTCACAAGATACCACATTTATACCGTCACACCACCTACCATCACTAATTTTGATCTCGGCGTCAAATGAAGGACAAACCGATTCACGATAGACTAAAACAAATCTTTTAACCCCCTGATGCTCTCTGTCATGGTAATCGATGATTTTCACACTGCTGAGCGATACCACGGAAATATCGCCCGGTATTCAATGATTTCTAATTTTATCGCCGTCTAAGATAGATTTCACTTACAACGGATAATTTCCATTCTAACCATGTTCTGCAACGCATCCTGTTGCTTGAAGGCCGTATTTTGTTTCATTTTTTCGCTGCACTTTTCACCGGTTTGACTGTGTACACATTAGCCAACCCATTTTGCTCCTAGTAATCCTGGGCTACAAAATTTGGGTGGGAATGACACCTGATTAATCCACTTCAGCAGTTACGAACGCTGACCTGGATCACAAGAACAAAGGCGTGGTGTTTAATTTGGAGGAGACCAGACTATCACTCTGTCATCAACACACCCTGGCCACAGGGCCACTTTGTTTTAGGGCGTTGGCAGGGGTTAGCAACATCGGATTATAGCCATGAGCAGACAACGTGCATCCGTATGAGAACCGATCTTGAAGCACAAATGCAGAAAATGAGGGAAAGGATAGATAAGAGCGCCCCCAGACTGATAGATACAGCAAAGTTGAACGAAAACTAAGGATAAGGGAGAAAAGTGACGTTGGTGCCTATGCAAATTCTGCCCGTAGATGTCACCAAATCGACCCGGATCACTCTGCAGCTACAGTTTCGCGAACTATCAGGTTCCACTCACTGTACCTCGGTGGCATCTGAATTCTAGCTGTCTGGTTAAAACAAAGTAATTTTGAATAGGAGCACACACACATGCGCGTGCAGACATCTAGTCACGTGATTGCCCGCAGGTATGGAATCGATGGAAATTCCTCCACTTATGTGAAGCAAAGCATTTTGTCATCCTCAGTTTGACGTTCAAATATGTAACCAATTGGTCATCCCATGAACGGAAGTGGAAGAAAGAGATATATGCACCAGGTGCGTAATTCCTGCGGTTTATCTGACGTCACATTTTGCAAAGCGCCTTCAGATGGGCATATAAACTAGGGTTTATTTTCGCGTATTTCAGAATACAGTCATGTAAACGCCAAAAACCCTCTGGACCGGGAAATAACTGAATGGATTATGAAGCTACCGAACCAGAAGCTGGAAGAAGAGGCTTGCTTTGTGGGGACGATTCCCGACCACACACTCTCCAGGGGAACAAGCCAGAGAGGTGCTGAGCGCCTGTTTCCCTCCAGAGTCCACGAAAATGGTTTCCGCTGGCGGACTCCGCTTCAGAGCTACTAGGAAGACACTGGGACTTCTTTTGACATTACCCGCAGTGCCAGCTGTCGTAGAGGAATTTACATTCCTACAGAAATGCAACACACTCTGAATCAAACTCCAACTTCGCAGATGTGACACGCTTCTTGCCGGTGATATGTACTGTTCGCCGTCATGCAGTGCATCGAACGACGAGGTCATTCTTACTACCCCAGACAGACTCACGTCTACCCAGCGTTTCTCTCATCTTCTTATTATGGGCGATTTCAACGCAACCAACCTCAACTGTATGACGGCTTCTCATGAGGACTGTGACTGCGGGTTCTGGAAACCACTGGCAATGTTGATACATGAGAAATACTGGACACAGCATGTCGATCCACCCTCCTTGCTCGATCTGGTAATTGCGAACGAGGCTCACCTGGTAGGTGTGGTGGTCATCAGACCACCACTGGTGCATAGTGACCATATACTACTAACATTTGACTTTATCTGTTACTGGCTCCAAAATGCTCCAACAAAGACTTCATTCCGAAACTTCCAGAACGCAGACTTTACCGCACTAAGGACGTTCTTAATCACACTCAACCTCACATCCGACTCAGTGAACTTGAACTACCTTTCATTTAAAGCTGCCATTCACAAAGCTGATGAGGCACTTGTTCTTCGGAAACTATGGAAGTTCTCCTTTCGTATGTGCTTCCGCGGAATGTACGTCGCCTTCCTAAAGTACGTTCGCGTTTATTCTTTAAACAAAAGATAACGGGTAGGCCAGAGGATCTAGAATCCTTTCGCTCGTACGAAACACGTGCAAGCAGGAAATCCGTCAACACACCCCACAGGTGCAGTCAAAAAACCTGCAGGTTACTTGCGGGAATAAGAATGTTCTTTTCAAGTAAATACGTCGCCAGAGAAAAACTAAGCCCACAGCGCTTTTTGTGCGGATTTCCGACGAGGAAACCTCCACCAACCCTTAAGTGGTTGCCGGGGTGTTCAGAGAATACTACTCATCAGTC
>QNGE01007808.1:0-20728 GCA_008508345.1 Paragonimus westermani
GGTGCTTAGTACACAGTTCAGAGTACGGTACACAGTGTCAACATTGCACTTTTCTGGTGCAGTAGAACTTCTTTGGACTTTACTTGCGTTGATTTTCTCCTGGAATATTAGACACACCTGACAGTGCTTACTGGATGATGCAATCACCCATAGATTTTGGGTTTGAACATACAAAACAGTTTTTTGCTTTCAAGTTACAACTTTTTGACCAAGACCTCGTCAACTACTGCTCACTATCTACCTCATATAGATTCTTCGAAGTCATGTAATGGTGCGTGTCGGCGGTGGTTGGGACACTTTGAATCATTTTCTGGCCAAGTACGACGAATGCCGCAAGACGAACCCTCGTGAGTTCATGGACTCCTATTTTCCCTTTCACCATAAGTCTTTTCCAAAATTTCACATTATCTAAAATAGTTCACTGTTTCATCACCCGTTTATCTGATAGCTGACTTGCAGACAGTGCCTTACTGTTGATTTTTACTAATATGATGATTATTCCATCAGTAAAATTGCTTCGAGTTATTGTCTCCGATAATTTACTCCTATTTGTTTGACTTACAGTTTGCTTCCGATGTGTTTCGTGAATCTTCATGGTTTGCTGCGTAATTCAGTCTCGATTTAAACACGAAGGTATACACGGAAGCCAGATTTGGTATGCTTCTTGTTCACATGTACTTGTGAAAACTGGGGATATTGTTTGTTCCTGCTGTGCTCCTGTCTCTGTCGTATCACATCAGGCATAAATTATTTATGTTGTATTAGTTCAGCTAAGTCACTTCAGTAAGTGTACACTCGAATATTTTGACTTTTCTTACACGGTTACCGATTACATCAACTTTACCTCCACGTGGACTTAATGTTCTGTACTACACTTTGCTGTAGGCTTACCAACACTGTTTATAAAAGCGCACTAGACATTACAAAAACCCAATACTAGTAATCACACTTGGAGTGTAAAAAGTTCGTCAAATGTTGCGTCAAGTCGTTGATCAGTTCAGATCGTATTGCATTATGTGCGGTATTGGATGACCACATAAAATCCCCAAAAATATCCTCATTTCGAGTTTTTGTGGTTCCTTTAAGGTCGTCGCAAATCCGACGGTTTGTCGAAATTAGCGAATTGGGGATTCCAAAAATTATTATCACAGCCTGTCAACCACAAATTCTATGAAAATTCACTCACCGTTTCCAGTTGGCTTCGTAGTCTGAGTATTAATCACTTCAAACTGATTTCCATGACCCAGAACACCACCACCTACAACAACCAGACGTTGCAACTGCAATCTCAATGAATTTCTTCGATTTCTCGTGTTGACATACTGCTCGCCACGTTTTTCACGTTTTATTTGGTGCTAATTCAGAGACGAGAGGAAACTCATCTTGCGAGAACTTTTCGAAAGTGTCTTCCAGTTTCACTTGTTTAGTTCTCCATTAGCACTTAACGCGAGTTAGCTGGTTTTGGCCTAGTATTCAAAAGCTCAGTAATCATTCGCCGTCCGTTACACGTTTACGCTTACAGTGATGGAACATCGGCTTGACCGATTGAAACAATCCGTTATTGTTTTAGTTAACTTCGAGTTGAACACGTATTTGATCGCAGCCTTTGCACTCGGACAAACTTTCTAGCCAACCTCTTTCGAAAAAAGCAGTAGACTCGAATCTTCCTCTTGTAAAAGCAAGTCGTTATTGCATATCCTTGCCATGACCTGGATTAGAGCTTTCAGTACACTTTCAGGGGTCAGTCGTGTTAACCACTAAGCCGCTGACTAACTTTAAGCACAACCGCTCTGATCACAACCACTTTCGCTTGTAAGTAATGATCTGATTGTCCGATCATCTAGGTAAGAGATTTGTTTACTGGCTGTTAACTCCAATCGATAACCCAACGGTTATGACTGCGAGACAGCCTGGAACCTCCGATTTCATTGATCCTGCTAGGCAGTATTTTAGATTGCTGAAGGTAGGAAAGTCCTAACAGAGTTTGATAGCTGGAATTGAGTGCGTACTGTTTAACTTGAATCTGTAAACGTTGTTCACTTCTCTAATCAAGCGGGTGAGTTGGTGTTTCGGAACTACTGTTCATTAAGTGAGTTATCATCTTGTCAAAATCAGCACACATCAGTCTTTCTTGGCGTGCTGACTGCTAAGAACTAAGTGACAAAATCTTCAAAGGATGAATTTCGTTTTAGTTAGTTGATCAGAAACAATCTGTCGATGCTAGTGTGGTGTGTTTCTTGGATGGCTGGGTTTCAAGCAAGCTGGTAATCTTAGATGAAAATCAAGTCACGCACAAAGGATTGTTTTACTGCTATTCAGCAATTAATAAACACAAGTAACTGTCATGTTCCAACGAGATATTACGGTTACAAGTACAGTAAACAACAAAGAAGTGGGATAGTATAAGTGAACTTTAAGTTTTGGGATGACATTCTTGTAAGTTAGATTTCAGTATAGTCGGGGACCTGCCATAATTAACTGAATGTCCGGCTTTACAGTCCAACAGCGGGATGGAAAAGAGCTCTGGAAGAACGAAAGCACAATATAAGTCTTGCCATCTGCAACTCAAGAGCTAAGAGCGTTTACAGGCTACATATAGACGTTCTGGTGCAAGTGCATGGAGCGCATCCTACAAGCCTTTCTTCAGCGATTATATCTTCTTGATTGTCCCTACAGCGTATTGTGACCAGTTTCAAAAATGCACTGAACAAAAATTCTGTCATTTTCAGTTACCAGTTCGGGTGTCCGTCAAAATCTATGTCGTCGTATTCACTTTGCCAGAGAAATCTTTTTAAACATAAGGTCTAACACGATTTGACCTCACTCGTTGCTTCTAACTACGCCTTTCACTTGGTGAACTTGATCGAAATTGTGAGAAGAGTTGCGTCATGGCATGCCTACAAAAGTAGTTCGTACGTTAATTACCGAAACAAGGTTTCACAAGTCGAAGTTCGTTATGTAATATTGCTGCTAGAGAAGGTATAAAAACATAAAAACAGCAAACGAAAGCCTGACAACTTTGCCAAGTAAGATCTAACATCGCACCTAAGTGGCAGTTCGTTTTGTGTCAAGAATTATATATGATTGCTGGATACTCCATCGTCTTGCCGGCTTTTTAAACACATGTTTCTCTTGAGTGGGTCATGCTGAGCAACGTTTTTAGCCGCCGTTTTCCTGATACAATTCTTATGGCACAGTTTCATCGTGTATTAACAACGTTAACTCGAAATGGTGTTCTAATGAATTTCCAAACAATTCACTCCCTATAGTTGACGTTCTTCTGTACTACCTTCCCAGTTCACTTATTCAATAGTTCCTTCTCCACAATTTATCAAACGTTTGAATCAGTTTTCTGGAACAGTTATATACGCAGTACCATTCGGTGCTCTGTTACATCACACGTCATTTCACTTCTTTCAGTCTCTGTTGAAGGTATTGTGTGCATAATCGTGTACATCGTTAAGACATTTACAGTGTAAAATTATGCGCTTCAGTTTCATATGCCGGACCCTCAGCAAAAAAGCCATTCCGTACATATCTCCGAGTGTGTGTAACTGAGCTGTCAGCTTCTCCATTCATGTTGTGTTTCCGGTTTGAAAACCGCTTGACATCACTTAGGTAATTGCACTTCAGAATGACACTTTCAGTGGAAGTCATAGCACTCTCCTAAGATAATTTAACGATTTTATTGGCTATCATTCTGTGGAACGTGTAGTGTACAAATTCGAAATCCTAGTCAACAACAGCCATGCTTCCAGTATAGATAATATTAGAGGTAATTCTACAGCATCAAATGGATCCAAATGGAAAAGTGATTTGCATTTAACAAGTGGTTTACTGTCCGTATCTGTTTCGGCATCTAAAAAACTCTGTTTACACAACCCTGAATGAACTGCGGAAAGAACTCGGCAGATGGATGGGTAGTAAAAAATCCACTAACACAAACTGAGCACCACTGAAGTGGCTTTACAACTTTTGTTAATATGGATATGAAACTGCTGATTGAATAGTGTCAACCGTGATATCAACCCCTAAATATGACCGAGCAGTCTGTTTACCACGTATAAGCGGTTGACAGTTCAGATTTGTTGAGCCGATCGTGCATAGCGTGAGGCGGTGATGAAATGAATTGGAGTTGAGATCCTAATAGGGATAAGGATAGGAGATATTTTATGACTGACTGATTATAGCTGTCCATTACATTTTTCATAGAAGATCTGTATCCGTAATCTTATTACTATCTTTGTTTCGAGTTGCTAAGTCACTTAACGTTTAGCTGCGGGGACAGTGAATTTGAAAAAGAATAAACTTCAGTTCCCGATGTGTACAAAGTGTACGACTGACTCGACTTGACATTCTTGATAACCTGTTCACTGTAATAGTAACGACTAACCAGATAATAGAATGTAGCCGGAAGAAAAGATAATTGTAAAATTACTTACAAATGGTCGCCAAGTCCGGTGCGTTTTAGTACTAGCATGTGTATATCTCACCCAAATAAGCAAGCGCCTTAAGTAAAAGCAAGTGTTTAGCGGGTGATCAGCATACATTTTTCGATCAATGAGACAATTTTGTTAGTGAAATGTGGAGTTGGCATGGTTTGTTTCATTGCTCAAGTCTCCAACTTGGCAGGGAACTTTCGGACAAAACGATCGTGAGATTGATCTAGTCGAAAGTATCCCATAGAGAAGTGACGCATTGACAGCTTTACAGTGTTCATGTTAGTGGTCTCATTGCATTAGTCTCTATGGTACCAAGTGATCTGCAGTAAATGTGACGTCGGTAACGAACCAAGTTTTTGAGCCGAAAGCTGAATGACATCTGAAAAACTGTGGACAAAAACGTCAACTAGCAGTACACACAATCCTTACATCTTAACTCACTTCCTCTGGGCAACTTTAACACATGTCAGGTACAGTGTGTTATAGAACGTAGTTTTCTACTGAGTGAGTGTGATACAGTCATATCACTAATCAAGCAAGATGTCACGAGAGTCAACGCTAAGATTAGCCATTCTGCTACAAGCAACAGTCACTCAAGGTTGGTTGCCATCGCGCATCTTGATCTCTTTTACTGCCAGGTCGGGTAAGTGAATAACCACGTGCACGAAAATGAGTACACATTGTGGCTGTTTCAACTGTTTAAATCGTCCCTTTTCATCAATCGCATGAGAGCCTGTTTGCCAGTAACTGGTTTCAGACTTTCATTTTCAGGTGTGAGTAACCTGCGGTTAAACTACAGCTGTAGTTATACCAACCTAAACACTGTTAGCAGATGACTTTTCTCTATGCGGTTATTTTTTTATTACACATCCGTTTCTACCAGCGAATTGTCGAGTTCTTCCCGAGATACCCCTGTCAACTTCTACCACCACGAGCACAGTAGACACGTCAAATGTGGAGGAAGTTCTGGCTTGTGTGAATTCGTCCAATCCGAAAACGGCTATCTGTTCGTCAGACAGTCCGATTCGAGGACAGGGAAGTCTGACTGTCGTCAAGAGAAGTCCGCCACGAATGATGATCCAGACTGGTCCTGGGCTGACAGCTGAGTGTGGTGTCTCCTGTCTCAAAACTGGAGGCGATCTGATTGTGAACGGTGTGAGAAAAGCAAAAGACCTTGAACATGTGCAAACTGACAAAATCCTTAAGGTGATTTAAGCAAGTTTCCGTAACATGCTGGTTTTATTTGTTTATCGAGTTTATTCCGTTTTCCGGTTTATTATAACAGATAGTTAAAAGTCACAAAATGTCGTCAGTGGGAACTGTATGGCAAACAAACTATGGCAGTTAGCGGACTAACTTTAGTGCAAGCCTTATTTCTGGTATTCTTCTATAATCAGTGAGAGCAGCACCCATTGAGATTAATGACAAAGCTTACATCTGGAAACTGTGCAAATAGCCAGTGAAAATGTTTTAAATAAAAAACGGCAGTCCAAAAAGATGTCTTTCTACTTTCACTAGAATGTCAGTAAACCCAGCCGAGGTAACGCCAATCAAGTGGAAAATTCGTCCAATTCCTTGGCCTTCCAATCTTCTTCGTTGAAGCAGCAGCCACAAAACTGTTCAGTCAAGGCACAGACCGCGTGTATCTCCAACCAGCATGAATCCACTCTGAAGACCGCTTCTTTTGTTCGAAACACTCGAAGTAACTCCGCCGTTTTGAAGGCTGTGAAACGGGAAAAACAGCCTGCGAGTGCAACAGAGGCCATTGGACAACATCGTAAGGTGAGCAGTAACACTAAAGCATCTGTTCGGTCTGCTTTCTGCTCACCAAAATCTGAAAAAGCACACGGTTCCAATAAGCTGCAAGCTAGCATGTCTAAATCCATCGATGATCTACGAGTATTTGGTCCGCAGGTGAAGCACTCAGATACAACCTCGAAAAATGATGGTGGATTTTTGAGCGCACGTCCGCAGTTCGTCCAACCTTGTCTACGTGTGGCCAGCAACAAACCCACTTTGACAAAGTCTCCTGCAAAACGGTCTACAAACGCCTTAATGATAAACGATAATACACTACAAACCATCAGTTGCTCGCCCAGCAGAGGGGAGTTGCAACCACCATGCGAAGTCTTTAAGTTGGCAAACGCTCAAAAATTCCCAAACACTGTAACTAATCGACCTTACGTCACCCGGAAACTGAAATCAATACAATCAGAGGTCATGGCTCCCTTCCCGGTGGATGGTAATTCCAAGGACACTGTGGCAGGTCAATCTGTGAAAAGAAATTTGCACCGCGGGTCTCTCATTCCACGTCCGGTTAGATGTGATTCCATCTCGCGTATATCCACCGAGCCAAGTGTACACAGTACTCAACTGTCGGATGTATGATTCTCAGTTCAGTGTTAGTTTGTTAGAGAAGTGTACAGTCAACTACTTGCTAATGCGCCTTTTGTATTGTTCTGTTATCATGTACATTCATCTCCCTGATTATCAGTCTTTTAGTTTTGAGATACTTGGAAAGTTTGATTCAAACATGTTGCACACATGTCTTTCATCTATTTTGTATTTCACAAGGAAACGACGATAATATAAACTTCCGGAATCCGCCGTCTAGAGTGGCTTCCTTCATTCGGCTAGCCAGCCAGCAGTTTTTTAACTTATATACTTACTTCCGTTTGGATTACTTGCTCTTCTTTATACATGGCTATCTTGTTTCTTTTATCTTGCACCTTCGCGACAGTCACAATTATGCTCATTCTGGTGATAAGATTACACTTTTCATCAAGGATATAAATTCTTGTTTGTCTCTTCGTCGATTTTCTTTTCAACTTCTCAAAATTCTTATTGAATAGAACGACTAGAAAGGCATTATCTCATAAATCTCATAGACAAGTGGAACGAGAACTAATCTTCCGCGTCTAAAGAAATATCAACGAAGAGGATTTACAGAATGCACAGATGGGCATAGAAAATTAAAACATGTGAACCTGCGCCCATGAAATTAACCAAAGCTTTTGAAGAAAACTCGAACATGTGGCGAATTGACATTCGAGGGCCGACAGTTTCAGATTAAGCATACATTTTCGGTTTCTCGGAATGACGGTACGGAAAAGTCATAAGCACTGACTGTGTCCTGCTTAGATTAATATCCTCAACATTATTGCCTGTGATTTCACTAATTTGGATTCTGTGCCCACTCACTTAAGAACTTGTTCTCCGAAGCCAGCTGCTAACCATCAGTCGGCTTTCAATGAATAATTCAGAGTGTAGACTCCCGAGCGTTTTTTTAGACAGTGTGTTGAACGTAGACGAAATGCTTATATTTGAGGAAACAAATGACGCCCTGTTTTACTTTGCTTGTACGCAGTATACAGTGTTTCAGGTGAGGTGAGTGACGAATGTGGAACGCTTCCTTGCCACTGATGATCGGTAGCCACCTAGGTACAACTACGTCTCGGTTACCGTTGGTTTTTTATTTTTCACAAAACAACACTCATTTTCATGCTAATAAACTGAAAATGACACCCGCCGGGTTTTAAAGGTTCCCAAGCATAGTCTGACATTTCGCATTATTTCTGGTGACAGAAGTTATCCAACCAGGCCACGCAGGCAAAACAGTACGACACATCTGTAAGTTTTCAGAGCACCCTGGACGTGAATGTGACTTACTCCGGGAACAAGGATGTTGTGACTGGAAACCAGTAATTCTATCCATACACTGCTGAACGCAATAATGTTTAGAGTTTTATATTACGTGAAGGACGACTCATGTATCCTGGAGTATTCTAGCTGGACGCCGTTTTGGTTTGTCGGTAATACGGTTAGAAAGGCTCAGCCGCAACATCTAGACAAATGAATTGACAGCCTAGCTTCAAGATCATTCTTCACGTTGCGTTCTATCAGCATTCAAGCATGTGGAGTAAGACGAGGGCACCTCATAACTAGCGTTAGTCCACGTTTTCTCACACAAATGTTTCAGCGCATGACTTAGCGAGCCTGGTTCACTTAAGCCTAAGTCAAGGTTAGAAGGTGGGCTTGATACGACTTTGTTGGGAGGTCGTTTGAGCCCCAGTTTAGTTATAAGCTTAGCCGTCAGCCGTTCTTACAGTGATCGACCAAAGTGACTGAGTTTCACATTTGAACTGGTTTTACAAAATGAATGAATTTGAAATAGCAACTAATCGGATGGGAAATGTTACGTTGTTCATATTTGTACCGGAGGCGTCTAATTGAGATGACGATCGTTGCAAAGGTGGTTGTGTGGTTTCAACAGAACATGTATTATTCATAGTGTTCGTTGTTGATGGTGGTCTTTATGTGGTTCATTTTCTATTGGGGGCCCTCTATTAAATTAATTCAGTTGGCGAGTTTACCAATCTGAAAAAAAACAGCCGCTAATAGGGAACAAGTGAAGTATATTGTCATTGTCATTCTTATCACTATCTACGTCAGTAAGTCAGTTGTTAGTGGCTCTCAACTAACTTGTGGTTCTGAGAAAGGTAAGCTTTAGCCAGAAGATCACTGAGAATGACTGGATGGTATTAAGTACACAAAGGAATTCATTGTGTGAACTCAAACATCCAGCATCGACCTTACAAGCAAAAGACTCAGCTGAAAGTGAGAGTAAGGCATCAGCTGCAGAGTAGATTTCTTGCTGTTTCCGTGGCTCAAATTTAGCTAGCAAGAAACGACACCAAACAACAAAATTATTTATGCGATCACATTCGACTAATTTCCTCTGTTTTAGCTCTTCCAAATACAGCCTGTACGGATCATTAATTCCCAACCAATCAAATCAGTGATACCAGTCTAGTAATAACTGGGAACACTGTCTGGGTGCTTTATATGATGAACGATTGAGTCGAGTTCGAAGTTTCTTATCAAATCTCCTTAATAATATTGTACTGACAGTTTTCTTAGTAAGAGGCAACATGTTTATGCGTTTCTCCTCTGAAAGGAGTGAAATCAATTCCTCTGTCACCGCTCGTCTTTCTTCTCAATGCTTAAATGATTTAGACAAATTTTGCTGGATGGTTTTACACTAACTACCACTCTCATGATTAGTCAGTGCTATCGTGACGGAGGTTTGACCCAATGTTTACTCAAGCGCCTATCCTTCTCTATTTTTGCACTATTACCACGCTCAAAAAGCGTTGGTAAATGAAACTGTAGAATGCTTGGTTTCAGAAGCCAGAACGTTCGACTTCATGTCCAAACGATTTTTTTATCCTCCGTTCTTTTCCTTTACTTATGTGCGCGTCTTCAATTCACCAGACGGATACGTTTAGTTGAAAGTTCATCCATCAGACGCAAGAAAGTCTACTTCACTTGACTAACGACTGGAGTGATTACGCATCACGTGTGTTTATAAAAAATTAATTCATACTCATATTTCTTTTTGTACGTTTAAACTAGGGGTAGTTTTGCTCCATGGTCGACTACGGAAAATGGTTCCACAGTTCGAGGGCTTGGTCATTCATAGAACGCAGTTGGTTTTGTATGTAGGCTCGAATGAGAAACACCTTTCTGCTGTCTTTCATTATATGTACACCTGACCATATCATTCTAATTTTGGTATTGCTACTGCCAACATTTGCCACCCAGCAACTGGTTTATATATTACAACAGTTTACGAAACACCCCTGCATACTGACTGAGCCTTGAGTACAGTATGAGTGTCACGTTATCATAACTACAATGTCACCCGCTTATCTCCAGTATAGCCGTTGAATCCGGACGCCTTCTGTCTTTCCGTCTTAAGTTGGTTATACAGCAGTCCCTGCAGCAGCTGATAAGAATCGAAAGCTTATCTTTCAAGATACACCTCACTCCTCACTACTTGTCTGTTTCAAGCAAAAATACTTAAATGGTGCACAAATTTCCGACGTATTCATGAAAAATACTCTATAGCGAACAGGCTAATTGCCAGTGATTCATCATCAGGCTAAGTACAACACATGCACACCACATTTTACACAGAAGTCAATAGGGAGGTAAACAGGGGACCAGTGGTTAATGAGGTCAGTCAATTCAATGTCACACTGCAGTCAACCGCCTATTTGAACTGTGGGTCTTGACAGGGTCACAGGGTATGGAGTTGGCCAAGCCAAATCCAAATCCTAAATAAAACGTTTCTGGGCACAAAGGTTGTAAAAATGAAGGCTACAAGTGTGAACGTGTGCCTATTGTGGAATGAATGGACCGGCGATTACCATCAGTGGTTAAGTAAGCTGTGTTTGCTGAGACACCTTTGAAAAGCAGTTTGCAGTACCCATTGTGCGCTGGCGGTTACGCAGCTGACGTTATGTTTGGAAAGTGTAGCAGTTATAGGCTACGGCAATCAGGCTGAAGTAAAACATGCATATCGAATCCCAGAGAACCCAGCGCTACAAACCACCACGTACAGTTTTTCACCCGGAGTATATGAGTTTGTCTCAACCTGGTTTGACTAGACAAAGGAGATCGACAATCAAGCAACCCTAGCACGATCTATAGATTAAGATAATGACAGATCTGTTTAAATATCGGCGCAGTTTGGAGTACTGGAGTTGTTCAGTGTGCCTTTCCAAACACAGTGAATGGACAAGTATGAAGTTGGATTGGAAATTGATCTGGTTCCGAAGATTGACTGTGTTTGACGAATAACACTGCTACTACTGATATCTGTCAGAGAATAAGAATGTACTGTACAGCCGAGCTACGCTAATTAAAATGCATGCCGGATTTTAACCCAACTTAACCTGCGTGAATTTGGACTAATCATACAACGAAACAGAACCTAAGGGTTGCAAGTTCCCCTATATGACAAATTTATTAGTTGATGCTTGGTAAGTAATATTTCAATCTTACCTCGTGGGTCTTCCGTAAGCGAATTTGAAGACTTAGAGGAGATGCTTGCCATATACAAGTTTAGCAACTAGTAAACAAAATAGTGACAGCTGATATCAAAAGCAGTAGTTGTGTGTAATTTAACCCACCCATTGACAGATGCTTCTGTAACTTCAAATACTCGACAGGTACTTTGACTCAGGTGACTCATACGGATGGATGTACATTTTACTCACTCTGATCCGACTATAATAGTTCAGCCATGGAAACAATACAGTTAGATAGATAAATGCCAGAGGTCAAAAGAAATTACAACTAACGTTGCCACACGTTATTCTCACGCATTCATAAATCCCATGTACAAAACCGGCTGACGGGTTTTGATAAAGGTCACCTCAATAAACTGCAGCAACATTAGGTTTCGAGGACATAACGGTACTCGAAATGTGTTAGTGACATTGACTTACCTGTCCAGCTGTCGAGACGTGCTTACAAATCCGTGTCTCACTTTAATTGTTTTGTGATGCTATTTCCTATGTGGTATGCTCAGTATTTAGTTGAGACAACTGCCGATCGATTCTGTCGATGAAGCTGTTCAGTTAGCTGGAAGTGATCTGGTAAACAACACAAGAGTCGGAGAGATCAAACGAGCATTGTTCCAATCAAATGTGTGCGAAGCACGAAGGCCAGGATGAAAAATACTAATGATCGAAAAATGATCAACCGAGAAGAGCAAAGCATTTTCAGGTGATACATTATGACCAATTAGTTGCTAAACTATAAGTCGCCAGACAGACTGTTCGCCAGCCCTCGTATCGCCTGAAGTGTTGGCCAAAAGTTTTCAGGTGAGGTCTATCTAATGAGACCACTGAAGAACCTCCTAGTATCCGCTACCATTGCTAGATGAAGCCGGTCGATGATCAAAAATCGGTGTTTGTATTCTAAATAGGACCTACATTGTGCTTTTGTCAAAATCATCCTTTTTTATAGACCGAGTAAAGTTTACACTTGGTCTTATGCACACAACAGTAAAGGGTCCTTGGTAATTACGAATGTCTCACTACATGGTCATTGGTCAAGTGGAGTCTATGGCTAAGTCAACGTGCGTTCTCATCACAATCCCCTATAGCATATCAGCTAACCATCCCAAGTATAGCACAGGAGGATTTGATGAATTCATGCGGGTGGACGTGGTCCCTTAGGAGAGCCACATGTTTACTGGTTCCGTTCTCTTCAACCTAAATCGGTTGCATAATATCACTAGTCGTTAATTTTAAGTCACATCCTCCAAGACACAACTTAGGTGGAGTTGAATTACCACCGATAGGGCAAAAAAAGTACAACTTTTACGCTGTTAGTAACCTGACTTTATATCACCTTAACTTGATACCAGATTGCATTAGCACCCTCGATAGCCACGTCTACGACAAAGTATTTACCAGTATTTACCAGTTAAATGACCTAGAACACGGACACGAAGACAAACCGCGAGCAGTGCGTGATTACGATCATTCACACAGTTTATGCCGGTTACTGAGGCCATTCATGTAGGGCTACGTTAAGGTCACCCAGATGTTCAAACTAGCGCCACTCCGTCCTGACATACCATCAGGTAAACCAACAATTTGGAGCAGTTCACGCATAACTGTAGCACGCACTAAGGCCGCAACCAATCTTAGGGTTGTTTTTTCAAATTCACAGCGATATTTATTTTACATGTACTGTGTTGTAACAAGACTGAAAGGTGAACCACTGCTCGTTAATTCGTCGTTCTCATAACCTTACCAAGTAACTGCATACAAGCTAGCATGTGCGATCGGCCAGTTATCAGCCAAGCACTGCTCAGAGCACATAAAACTCTTGTATAATAGTTTTGCTTTTCAGTTGACGATAGTAAAACCAGTTTACAAAGTTGATGTTAAACAATGAGAAACTTCGTATTCAGAGAAGAACCCCGTGCTGATCCGTTTCTAAACGAACTACAAGGCTGGAGTTTAGCCCCCACTAGAACTGGCCAGTCATTCGTTATACCGGACCGACCTTGGATTTAATTTCAGTCCACGAGCTCGCGACGTAAATGTGTTAACTACCACGTTACTGAGTAATTGCCGAGTACAACCAAATATCCACATTTGAGGGTGCCGTCGACTAACCATGACTAATGCTCCTGTCATTCCACTGTTTTGAATGGATCTATCCCCTCCGAGCGGCCATGACTTCTTGGTTGAGTTCAAACGGTTGATTTAGTTTAATCTACTGAATCACACTTTTACTCAGGATAAGTGCCGAAGTTATTGTTTTACAAACTAACCCCTTTGCATTCGCTTCTAGCTCATGCGGTTGAACAGACTTGCCGGAGTGACTTCTCGCAAAAAAGCGTGCAGCTTGCGCGGTACCCTCATCCGGCTAGAAATTCACTGACTAGGATATTCATTTTTCCCCTTTCTCCGAAGTTCACGGAGTTACAAGCCCAACTATACTACGTAAGAAGTGCTGAAAATCTCAACTTCACTGAGTGGTCTTAGCTAATAAACGTTAAAATGTAATGATACAGTCAGGTTTAAGAGATGAGGCAACTGGCATGATTTTCCAAGTAACAACACCTTCGATCTCCGATTAATTGCAGATCAGGAGTTAGGTTATACTTAGCGTAAGACAAATTTAGTTACAAACCCTAGGTGCATCTATCGTCTTAAACGACTTCACAACGTTTAGACACTACCCATGCATGCCAAATAACACAAAGAATTATTTTAGTGCGCACGGCGTTTGGTATTAATCCATCAGCTCCCTCTAAAATATAATTTTCCGAATGTTTCCTATAACAGTTGATCACTGATAACCTATCTGCTTTACTGACGAGATAATTCGGCTTGCTCTAAAGTTGAGAACTTCCATTCGTGTACTATATTCTCTGATAGTGTAGGCTACACATACTTACCTCGTTCGTATGGCATTTCTCCGTCTGATTTTTGAATATCCATATGTAGGATGAAATTTGAAGCACAAATCCTCACATAGCACACAAGTACGTAGGTAGCCTAGGAGGATTGCATTACATACGGTGGACAGTGTCTCGGAAAGACACTTCGCTGGTTTATCCTTCGTGTCACCTGTTTTTTCTTACTGTTTACCAGTTGCTACAGTGCAGGAGTTAAGTTAACGGGAACATTGTGGGACAGGGATTTATATGCAGGATCTGTGGAAGAGTAATAGACTTTTCAATATATTTTTCAGTCTATAATCCTACCGTCAACGGGTTTCACATTCCCATGTTGTGGCCATATTTTACTCCTTTCCTTTTTAGGGTGAGTCGAGGGTGACGAAAAACTTTAACACCTCAAGCAATCTTTTGAAGTGGTTTCTTACTCGTGATGTCCTTACAACCGTTCAAAAAATAATGATCCTTGGAAACAACATCGAACAATTCAGGGGGGGAAACAAGTCAACACCAAAACGTTCAGATATGAACCGACAGTGACCAGCAAAGTTGACTGTTTCTTTCATTGCGTATTATCATAAGGCAGATTTTCACGTCTGTTGTAATCTCATTATACAAGTCTGGCCCCATGAGGTAACACATTAAAATCCGTTAAAGTTTGATGGACGTGCATTCTGCCTTCACTAGACGATTTCTGTGTGATCCAAACTTCCTTCATTTTGATCGTTCCAGTCCGCATCGTACATGACGCAAGATAGTGTTTTCGCATTTTTTTTGATGACAATGCAAAGGATTATCTAACTTGAAATGCGGGTACTTCAGCTCTTGGTAAAATACCTCGACGCGGTGGGAAGGTACGTCCAAAAGCCCACAGCGAGCGGATCGGGGACAGCCTGGGCTACGGAATGAGCCATCGCTTAACTGGATAGGACCAACGGGAGATATGGCAGGGAAATGGGATGGATAACCAGATCGGGGGCGCAATTTATCAAACAGAAGAGTAACTCGACAGGGTACGAGAATACGGTCAAAGGCCGCAGTGGATATAATGCGGCCAGCGCGAGCGACCGGATGAGCCACCGCTGAACGAGATCCACCCAACGGACGAGGAATGGCAGATGAAAAAACCCCTGACAAAAGGCGTCTGACACCCACAGTCTGGGCCGAAGTGCACACGAAGTGTGAGCGGAAATCGTTGTTGTGTGCCGGAATTTTGACTGATAAACGCGCGTGCGCGCGTAGCATGACAACCAGGGAGTTGGACTACAAATACTGCGCTTCATTGAATACCCTTTTACCTACAACATGCCAAGGGTTTGTTGTAATATTTCTTAACATCACCAATGATTTTTCTGAAAGATGAAAATCGAAAATTGAAGGACGTGGTATTATGATCGCCACGCCTTCTGGCTATCCGGAGAAAAGGGAGTTTCAACCAATCTCCTTCAAAATGGAGTACTGGCCTAGATTTTCCTGACATATTTCATGAAGATGATGCCAGTTGGCAGTGATTTCAATCTGAGTATGACCAAATTTCCAAGTACAATTTCTTGGCCACATCCGTGTATCCGTCATCCACGATACAACAGCTGAAACATGAAATCACAGCCGACCTTCGAGAATTGGCCGTGGCAAATATCACGTGTTTTGCTACCGAAACAAGAAAAAACAAAATGACGACAGTTTAGACGGCTCCAAGCATTCCGAATTTATCGGAAGGTCAACAAAAGTTTTGTTGAAGAGCAACAATATTCATGCCATTGGACGACAAGCGTTCTTGCGTTTTGATTGGCCACTCAGTTGAACGTTCTATGACCTCGCCTAGAGCAACTCAGCTGTTCAAGTCTGACACGTGTTCAAACAATTTGTTCTAATCTCCGGTTCTTAAAGTCAACTTTGGTGCAGCAGTTAATCAAAAATCTTTTGAAACCGATCGACCACGATGCCGTTTTCAGCAGGTTGTGCGCAAGCTCTGGTTGGCTGAGCCTTCTCCAATCAAGAAATCGCTCCAGTCCGACCCTATCGGCGATGCGTTTTAAATAAAGAGGTTCTTCATCAAAGTGCTTCTTTCTTTCCGGCGTTATCCGAAACCTCCTCGGATTGCCATCATTTATAACTGATATTTGATGCATAACAGCCAAATCCTCTACTACTTGTCGTCATTCTTATATTCGACAGTTCTTTTAGTGAAGATAGTTTAACAGCGAACTCTCTTGATGACAGATCCCACAGTGACTTGGTATCAACCATTCCGGCCAGAAATTTGTGATCTAGATTCAAGAGTACGTCTGTTTTATTTCTTATAATGAAAGGAAATGTGTGTGCGCTGACCCACCGCGGGGTTACTGAATCTTACTCTGAATTTCGTCTTCCATCAGAGCCTCTGAGACACGGGGCCGAACGTTCTAGTGAACGGATGAAGTAGCCTTATCCAACTTGATTTGGGGATGGAGCTACGAACTCAGTAACTAGCCACACTGTAGAACATCTGCCATCCATAACCCACAGTGTGTGTCTTAGTCACTTGTAGGTGTTCAAATGATCTCACTCTAAATTGACGCGTCGCTGTTCGGTCGCTTGACACATTATGATAAACCGATCGCCAAACCTCCAATGAGTTAGTCCGTACTCCTTCCTGATAAGGACTACCCGACACGCGGTCTGATGAGGACCGTCCGATGGCCAGCGCCCAACATTGTCAAAAGTTCAAACTGTGTCAGCAATGTTGGTGTCGTTGCTAACCATAAATTACGTTATTCTTTGTTTGGTATGGCTTACTGCCACAATAGCTACTCAGGTTTTGTCAAACAACTCTACGTGATGCATCATTAAGAATGGTTATCCAACGCTAAAATGCATGCTGATCAACACATCCTGCCTTGGTGCCGCCAAACGAAATAACCAATACGCAATCTTACGGTAGACTTTCGACTTCAAGACATATGACCACACCCATCAAACTAATTACAAACCAAGGACCATTCTCGCATTAACCCATCCATCCGTCATACCTCACAAACTCCCACTGTCTCATTAGTGGTTCAAAATTTTCAAAGTCACTTCTAATGCGGTATCCACATTGTGATAAGTCCAAACATTTTGCTATGCAGTTTTTGTTATTCACATCTGTTCGGTACATTGCTGTCTGTATACCGTATTTACATTTCTACTGGTTTCACTCACCTTCTGAGTGTATGTAACATTCGTGCCAACATAGTCATTTAAGACCGGTAGTGCAGCTTTCAACATAGTTGTCTAATGATTAAATGGTTCGAATTCAAACCGCAGCTATAACAAACGTATAGCCTGCTTTTCGTGGCCATTTTGTTGTCCCTGTCGGTTTGACAAACCTTGATTAAAATGCACTCACTTGAATCATAACGCCCAATTCAAGAGAAGGAAAATCCAGGGAAAAGCCTTCGGTTACGAAAGAGTGAAAATTATCGCATTCACCAAAATTCTTCCTTTACTTAGTGAATAACTGGATCTGATGGACTTGCGGTTCAGCAGTTTATCTACAACCATCATAAATAACCTTTCATAAGAATCTTATTTGATCTGATCCACAACAGCTGTACTACTGAAAAATCAACAGGAAAAATGGGTGACATGTCACGTCACGAAAATCAGACGAACAGTTTAACTGGCTTGTGAAACTTGCAGCCAACCTCACTTCAAAAGATAGTCAAACGGACAGAAGTGGCGATTAGGTCTAGTTCTAAGTAACCGCTATCTGCTTACCATAAAACTGAAAGGTAGTTTCTGCTCTGTAGCTTGTCTTCCAGACTATGAGATCGGTTATACCTCTTAAAATGGCCTTGACTATCATTAATTCACCTCCAACCTCAGTTTAATCTTTCACTGCGTGTACCCGTTTATTCACTTGTGCACTGTTTCACTAAGACAGGAGTGTTCAAAAACCAATCGCACCTCAGAAATTTACAGCACACTTCTGAATACGACAATGATGATTCCGTTAATTGTAGAGATTTCCCAACCATCCGCATCTGCTGGTCTACTTTTGGTGCTGCTAACAGTACTTTAGAGGACAACAATCGTTCACGAACTGCAGTTTTTCATCTTCTGGGGATTATTCCAAAGACAAACATCCCATCATTTTTCTCCTTATCTTCTACTATGACACAGATTCTGACCGCTTGGGTTGCTCAAGAAGAAACTGTTCGTTTTCATTATTACTCATGGTTAGGCAGGCTTGAAGAAAGAGATAGGTTGAAAACAGGTGCGTATTTACTTTCTACACGGAAGTGCTGAACACTGTGTTCTTCGTTCACGCATCCGTAGATCGACCATTGACGTCATGCCTGCGTACTCCTGTTTCGGGTGAGTTTCCAGGAGTAACCTTGAGAGCAGATACCTAACGAACGATATCCATGAGCTAAACATAACGGCCTTTATGTAGAGAGATCAGAAAATCCACAAATACCGTAGGAAACTCCGCTGTAGCGAAATATTTGGATAGTCACGCAAACACGGGCATCCAGTATTACGCATCAAGTGCATGAGGCAAGACTAGTTCACCGTGTTCGCCGTTTCTTTCACACATTGAAGCGGACAGAAACATCAATTACTAGGATAATTAAACTTTTAAAATCATGACTCATTGTACAGAATGGGAATTTTCCCGAAGTGTCACCACGGTATACAATTCATTACTCCTATAGAGCGCTCTCAGTAATAATGGATATAATGGCTTACTTGCGTTAACGACTTCTGCAAAATGTACGTGCCAAAACTCAATGTAAACTGTTGGAACAAGGAACATGTAACAGACTACCGTTTGCTTACTCATAATTTTAGTCAAAGGGGCGTTTGATTGGATGTTTTGAATATAAAAGTAACTCAGAGAAAAAGTTCGGTAATTTAATTTGAATCACGCTATGTTCACCTTCCGCTTAAGTTGGGGGGTGACCAGGGTAATCATTCTACGTGATCACAGACTGCACAATTGCATTTGCCGTAACAGTTCCACTTTAAATCATACACCTAGCATAGAGGTTTGTGGACTTAGTTAACCGCTTCAGATTGGTGCCCCGGGATTTCGATATGGGAAACAATCTGATCTCCTACTTACTTGCAAGGGACACAATATATATGTTGGCGGATACGCGATGAGTTTACACGACACCGATAACCAAATAAATCAATGCGGTTTTTAAATAGATCTTAACGTATTTTGGTCTTAGATACGGAAGTTTTTCTTTGGGTTGTAAGGTGAAATGAGTGTTTAAAATCCCCATCAAAAAATTGACTTCTGTTTTATTGATAAAGGGAAGGAAAGTATTCCCAGGGTACAGTCGCAAACGAAACCTACACATTAATGAAAGTTTTCTGTCTCACCTGTTGAGAAGGTTATTTGAACCAGAGATTACCCGAAAGTAACCTTCAAACAGGTTTCAAGCAGCTAGAATATTTTCCCGTGCTATTAATCTGTTTGAATCCTAGAGTTTGACATACATAAACTTCAAAACTATGCGCTTGCTGAGTGAACAAGGAACCAACGAAGTTTGTTAACAATCGGTGCATATTCCGACCTTGCTAAGAGTGTCGATTAAAGACCTGTGAATTTTCTACTAAAAAATTAGAATGTAAACCACAGTTAAGTTGTTTTCGTGAGAATGCCCAGGGTAGTTTCATTGACAGTTCTGAGTCCACAGTAACTTAGTCACTTTTCAGTAACAATTATACACTTTAGATGGGAGAAAATTCCGGTAAACTATGGCTTTAGTGCAAGATTTTCATTTGCCATTTAGGACTATTTTGTTCTTCGAAAAAGCTGGCTAAAGTATTGACAGCCGTTTGTAACCTCGCCAGATCAGCGTTTGCGATTCTGTCGAGCTGGACCTTTATGGGGAACCAGTGTAAAAGCCAACTGCATTTTTTTCATCTCCTCTTCTTCAAATTATAATAATGAACTTCGTATTTTAATATTTTTGCGAGTGTGAGAATAAAAACCCCTCTGAATTTGGCGGAAGTTTGTTCCTAAAAATAGTCTACATTGTCGAACATCGAGTTTGTGGATAAGTGTTTGACTGTTTTTGATCAGCTACATGTTCTTGCGTGGTCAGAACACATGAACTACTATTCTGGGCAACATACCAAGGTATGGATTCTCTCAATTTTCTCAAATTTCTTCAATTACTTTTCATGATATTCTTCCGGTAGTTGTTTTGTTCTGTCCGCCAATATTTTAATGGGGGAAGTAATTTGTTTGGGAATGGTGCACACTTTTAGCATACAAGTTACTGTTATTGAGATGAACAACGCCAATAGAAACACATGCAAAACACGTACGTAGCTATGTGTTGAAAGTGCGTGAAAAACGAAACTGTACAATACAGTGTAGGAAAATGTCAGTATCCCGAGAGCATAATAGATGTTTTTGATCTTTGTGATTCGCCGACTGAAACGGTGGAATATTGCAAGGTATGACGGGCAGATGCGTCTTTATGAGAATAGTCCTTGACTTGAAATTCGTTTGCCACGTGAAGGTATACAA
>QNGE01007809.1:0-20726 GCA_008508345.1 Paragonimus westermani
TCTATCTGAATGCGAAGGGTGCGATCAAATGTGAGTGATGTTTAGCTTGAACATAAACCAACATCCCGACTACTAATCAATAGATAGTTTACTCACAGACGTCCTGGCGTAGCTTTCGTTGGAATACACTTTGATGTTCAGTTTTTTGTGAAAGGCGAACACAATTCGGTCAAAAATTACAATTTCATTTAAATCTCCCGAACAACGCAAAGTTGAGCGCTCCCACAAAATGGATCATGTATTCAATTATGAATCTCCCGAAGAAGCACTTTCGGGACGCAAAATTCGTCCACGAAGGCCACCATGCATTTGTCGAAAAAAATCCGAACAATCTCGCCAAAATGTTTAAATGGACGACACTTCCAGGAATAGCCGAGTTTTCTCATAATTAAGAAACCAATACAATTGATAAAATTCCGATAGTTCCAAAAAAAGCATTCCAATATTTCAGGAAAATTTTTTAAAAATCTCTTTTTGCGCCTGAATGACCGTCCCCAAATTGTTCCCAGCTTGAATCACCATAGAGACGAGCCGCAGGGTTGACCTGCTTCCTTCAGTCTCAAGCCGATGTTTTCTCTCCAGCAGCGGACTGTTCAGCCATAAGCCTTGAGTGTAGCAATCGGTTTGCATGTAAACACGTCCTCAGCCTTTTATCCAGTGAACGTTACACGCCCGTCCAATCGGCGGATGTTAAACTCGTTGGTCGAAAGTCGACCGTTGTCTTATGGTCATCACCATTATACATGGGCAGCTGAACGCCCTTTTCCAACTCGTTAGAGCATGACCTTGTTGTCAAAGCAAGCGGACCTTTCAAACTGGTTCCGCTGCAAGCACATATGCAAGCTGCTTTATTACCAAGGGGTGTAAACTGTCTGGAAAGAGCGAGGTCTGAAGGCTGAAGCTCCTCAGCTTCCTGCAGCTCACTGCTCTTTGCACCCCTCTGCGTTGGATATCGAAGCCGTGGGACCACACAGTGCATCGGAATTGTCATGATGGAGTTCACTGTCACATATCAAGCAGGCGGGATCTCCGCCTTCCGCATACAGATTCTGCCTCCCCACGTTTTCCTGTAAGTGATTGTAAGACGGTTTTCGCCACCATCCCTCCTTACAAGTGACCATATAACCTCTTGAAGGTGTTCACGGACTTTGATGCGAGGCGATCCTCGTACATTCCACGTTTCGTCATATCCAGCCCCTTGCATTGGTTGCGGATACTTAGTGGCGTTCGCATCCGCTTTCAGCTGTTCGGAGTAACTGACATCTCCAATTTGTTGTGGGAAAGAGTTTCAGAGCTTCAGATAAGATGATAGCGGTCATTGCCTGTCGGGTCGGGAAAAAATTCTCAATCGGAGTTTACACCTACTCTCGTATTCGTCTGTATTGGCTAGGAGGGACTGTGTCATTTTAATATTTTAAGCTAATGGAGTTTGCTTTTCCCGACTCTACGCAAACGTCATTCGAGGGATATTCTGACCTTTTGGCCGCACTGAAGTGTCCTCAGTAGATCTTGAGGACGTCATGGTAACTATTAATCAGTGGTGAGAGGTGATCTAGACGGCCGATTTCTGCCTTTCTTGAAGTAAATACCTGATCCATTACGGATT
Organism: Paragonimus westermani; assembly: GCA_008508345.1. NCBI lineage: Eukaryota > Metazoa > Platyhelminthes > Trematoda > Plagiorchiida > Troglotrematidae > Paragonimus > Paragonimus westermani. Next base: position 1,607 of record QNGE01007809.1, read on the forward strand.
GCTTAGTCACCGAGGGGACTCCTGTGCACGCAAGAATACTGACATACGAAATTTTAATGCCACATTGCAGTTTTCCGTCTGTACCTCAGTGGGCCGCACAAATCGTCCAAGTTACTAATGAACCCCAGCGTACTGAAGGAGCCCATGATAATACAGTAGTCATCAGCGACGAAACATGAGGAACACGTTTGTGGGAAGAACGGCTGCGATCCAGGCGTCACGCAGATGGAACCAGCCATCTCAAAATTTCAGAGAAGTAGTCAGCATATGTGGCACAGCATCCTGCGGCAGCTGATTAACACCTGCGGTCGCCAAAATGACTGTGGTTAGAATATCCTGTCGTCTATGTGTGCGCGAGCACCTAATCTCACCCCGCACATGAAATCTGCCCGTGAGGAAGAGGTGGTATCCACTTGAACATCCCGGCCCTTGAACTATGTTCTGCGAGTGCCACTAGCGCAAGCTGATGCTGGCCAACAAAATCTTCGGACGCTTCCCACCTGCTCTTCACGCTGCAAACATTAGTGCATGTCACCCGTCCAAACGATCCGCTAACGGTCGCACCATCAAGGCCATCAAATGCATGGATTCATACTGGTTCATTTTTACCTGGGCCAGGTGTAATGGAACCCAATTTTTTTCCGGCTTCCGGCGAATTGTCCGAAAATCTTGTAGGATAAGACCTTGTTCGCCAATAGCTCTACGTTCTTTGAATTATTCCAGGATCGGCAAGAGACAAGTTTCATTCTTATGAGAGAGAACTTAAAATTCAAAACTGTCCTCGCAATGGGTACGTGCGACGGAGGGCTGTTTCGGTCAATTTCACAAACACAGACATTACCTTCAGCGATCAACGGTGAGCTTCATGGCTTTCTAGCGATGAACCCAGCCAAGCTCTTCATATTCCGTGGCAAACGTGCTCTCCAAATCCCAGTGGGGTTTGACAAGGACTTGATTTAATCTCTTCTACAGGTTTTCACTGCCCCATTTGAAAAACTTAACCACAATAACAAGGCTCTTCCTAGGCATCAACCTGCTGTCGCCGCCTCCACTGAACTGGCACGGCTACACAGCAGTGGGGGCTGGGATAAGGAGTCGGAATTACTTTCTGTGTCACTTCACTTTCACAAAAAGTGTTCCCTTTGGCTGAACGGCAGATAAGTTTCTCCACTGGATTTGTCTCTTGCACAAATTTTTTGCGTTCACGGTACCAGCAGCAACGCGTGCAAATGTTGGCTTAGTAGTATCACAGGTAGATCTTGTATCTAGGTTTAACTTCGCGTCAGTCTTGTTCGTTGGGACACTACGCGCACTGAGAGGCCAAAATATACCGGCTCTATCACTCTCAGACAGCGTCAGTGATTTCACCGATTTGTAAACCAGTTCGCGGATGGAGTGTGAGGTCATCTAGATAAAGTCAGTTTGTCTGTTTCCACATCCAGCAGGCTCCCCGTTGATCTGGAATGTATTCACCAAAAGCAAGATGTTGCACCGCTTTCGCGGATAACAGAAAGAACCGAGAACAGAGTGAGTTACCAATCCACTAACACCTTACGTCAGTAGAAATCCACTAACAGTTCGAGACAATCTTTAGAAAAGNACCAGCAGCAACGCGTGCAAATGTTGGCTTAGTAGTATCACAGGTAGATCTTGTATCTAGGTTTAACTTCGCGTCAGTCTTGTTCGTTGGGACACTACGCGCACTGAGAGGCCAAAATATACCGGCTCTATCACTCTCAGACAGCGTCAGTGATTTCACCGATTTGTAAACCAGTTCGCGGATGGAGTGTGAGGTCATCTAGATAAAGTCAGTTTGTCTGTTTCCACATCCAGCAGGCTCCCCGTTGATCTGGAATGTATTCACCAAAAGCAAGATGTTGCACCGCTTTCGCGGATAACAGAAAGAACCGAGAACAGAGTGAGTTACCAATCCACTAACACCTTACGTCAGTAGAAATCCACTAACAGTTCGAGACAATCTTTAGAAAAGCAACAAACAGCTTTGTTGTAATAGTTGACTAATCCCAAGAGGGATTGTAGAGCAGTCTTGTCCTTTGGAACTGGGAGCGTAATTTTGCTCTCCATTCTTGATTCTACGATAAATTCTAACGCGAGACAACATTCCACACTCCTCGTGTACGCCTTGACTGAAGAAATTATCAAACAGCTACGTGAATGTAGTTTTTTGGGCCTACGCGTCATCCTCCGTGTGCTTGTGAGCCGACTGTTCTGATGCTGTTACTACTATTTTAGAAGTGAACTGTTGCTCGCATGCTCTGGATCACCCTTCATCTCGACTTTTACCAAAATGATTGATATTCATGAGAACGATAATGATAAAACCCTTGGCTATCTCCACGATGGCGTTGCCATCTGTACACACAACCACAAACAACCTGGTAGTGTGAGGACACGCAGAAACTACCCCCGAGTCATGCCGGACCACGAATGAACAGACGCATTATACTCGACCTCCTGGGAAAATATCCAGGATTTTAACGGGTAATCCTACACCAGTGTGATTATTTCCGGTACTTGTAAATCAAGGACACCTAGTGATTCTAAGAGCGACGATCCGTATATTTGTGACATCCGCTGATGAGCTGGCTCCCGAATGGTCGCGTTCGCGATTCAGTGAGCATCCGTTACATCCTCAGCTCACTGGCCGATTGATTACGGTCTAAAAATCCGGTTGTGCAGGTGAAGGCATTACCAACATGCAGCTAAAGCAAAACAAAAAAATAGGTGAAGGAGAAGAGCATCAAACCAAAATTTTGAATCCACAAGGCTTGTGAGCTCCAAGATCAAATGCCCTCTTGCGCACGGTCAAGTACGTAGAGGCGGGGCGACCAGACGTGAGTGGAAACAGACAAAATGTACACAGACAAAATTTCAGCAGTGCGAAGCGAGGACGGACAAACTGCGCGGCAACAAGCTTCGACAGTCAAGCGACACTAAGGATTAGTGCTACGTAGGAATCGACGGCCATCGAGAGAACAAATTTCGCAGGTGATACTAAGAGGATTTCAACAGTGAGGAGTGGAACAGTTACCAAGGGGCGAATAAAGAAAGACAGGGAGCGTGGTTACCAACTTACAATCAACCACGTGACCGCCGCCACACCCAGCACATGCGGTTAAGTGAAGAGTAGTTAGACTTTAGATAAATTGTAAACACTTCGTTCGGAGATTGCTGGAAACAATGAGGTGGACTTGGGTAGATTCTGGAACACATTGTTGACGTGGTGAAAGCGTGTGACGTTAGTTGATGATTGCTAAACATTGCCTAAGTTTTGCTGTTTCCCGGTAGTGAACCACACCATTCGTCTTTATCATTGAATCAGCTGTTTCCACTAATGTTTACCTTACCCTCATTTAGTCCGAGCCCTGTAAATTTCTAGGCGCCAAACTTGGACATTTCCCTACTACTTTCTTCCCGAGTAACTCGCAATTCCCGTCGTCCCTCGATACGCAAACAGTCGTTTCACCCCGATCCAGCCAGCCACAGGTTGTTTGAGTGAGATCAACTCCGTTTCATCGTCCACCATTGTTGAGTAGTGCCTGGTTGTGGATTCGTTATACAGGCACGTTCTTCGTTCGAATTCTGAAGATTTTCACATTACAGATGAGATGTTTAATTTTCTTGTACATTGACTCAATTAGTACTGTCTGGCATCCGGTTTCTACGGACGCCTTCCCAATAAACGTTTCGAAGATAGATTATTTTCTCTATCGATGGATCATCGGGGAGGCATTTATTGGGTCTGCAGATTACGCATGACTCGGTGTGTACTTAAATCGTTAGCAACGATTCATTGCCCACCGTGGGTTGCATAGATTACAAATGAATCCGTTTTACCTTACCCGCCTACAATGTATCGGTATTCGCGGTTTCTATATTGTGGAGAGCCACCAACTCTAGAGTTAATATGGCTAACTCCCTATTGAATGCATGCCTTTGGTGATGATAGGCAATTTCAACCCACGTCGAGATTTCAGCAGACCGTTTATAGGGTTATCTATGAAACCAACATTATATTGCTCAATCAGCGGTAGCAATAGTCGTAACTTTAGATCTCATGACCGCTTTGATTCGCCCAACCCTCGTGTGCCACAACGACGCAAACTCGATGATACACTCTTCAGAAAACTTTGATATGTTGACACGCACGCATACGGACTCATCACTTCACGGCAGAAACCTGGAGTATGCCTCCTGAATTCAGGTTACTGCGTTTTTGGCATGAATGCCAGGAACAGCAAGAAAAAGTTTGAGAGGCGTAGAGATGGACGTTCTTGGGGGGAGTAAACGGTAAAAAGTGTGACCTCGACGTTGCACTTACGGAAGGTGTCTGAAGAAGAAATCGTGACTGGACTTTTCAAACTGTTTACGGCTGAAAGAGGAAAAAGCGGCATGTTGCTGGGGGAGGAACCAATGAATAAGAGATAATGGGGATCGTTCCGAAGTCTTTGTTGTACTTATTAGATTGCATTGCATTAGCCGATTATTGGACAAATGTGGTACACCACGGTCTACTGCCTAACAAAATGGCAAATAAGCCCGACTTCGGTAAACGATAAGGTGCTCGATTCTACGGGTATTCGCGGTAATTATCCAATAAAAGCGCGTTGAACATCTCAAACTGCCAGTAACTTTTGAACAACAAGCTCACGCTTGCCTCAAATACGCGGAAGTTCGCTTCTAACTCAAACGAATGGCTAAGATGAGTCGGCACCCATTGAAATTGTATTGACCAGCGTTCGTGCGGCTTCTCTAAGGATCCCGGGTGCAACAGTGTTTTCCCACTTGTCTGTTCTGTGCACATGATTCTGTGTACGTCTGCTACAGGAGTCCTGACGTGAACTCAATGTCACTTTATTCAACTGAAAAACTAATTTCATACAACGATTGCTTGCTTTCTTCTTAACGAATCATGTGCCATTCCATTCTTCAAAGTCGTTCGATTCAGCCCATGTCGAACGCTGCCTAACACGCTAGAAATTCCCATCCGCTTTCCACTCTTCGTCTATTTCACATTTGAGTTATTTCACTCGCAATGTTAAGAGAACACTGGGAACAATCTCCTGTTATTCAATCGCTTTAATTGAAGGACAAACACTCGTTTATTGGGGCCAGACGTTGGCATTTTAGTTCAATGATACTGGCGGTTTGAATCTGTTAGGAGGCACATATTTTTACATCGATTTCTCTGCGATACATCCGGATAAGTATACGGTATCTTCCCTTTCCGGATCTCCTAGGAGTCTGTGTATTCTGCGAGTTTATCGCGATTTTCAAATCTGTTAGCTTTTTCAAAACGTTCATTATGTGCCTTTTGCCTAGCATCCTTTGCACTACCATGTGTACATTTTTGTCTGTCATGTAACTTCCACGTTATCGTGCGTTCTATCCCAAATATAGTCTCATTAATAGACTAGCGGTTGTATGCACATATTTGTTCTCCACGCAGGCCCTCCTGCACAATCTGGAGAAATTTCAAAACTCGACCACTTGTTTGGCACGGGGAATATCCCCTGCTTATAGTGGCTGCAATCACAGACCAAACAATTGCAACAGCATTTAAATTGGACTCGACTTCATTTGGTAAGAAAACACTCAGTGCCTCCCATTACAGGGCACGAGGACATCTTGGTGCATGTGTGAGCTTCTTAACTTTGTTCGGATAGTCCCATCTGACAGATAAAAATCATAATATTGGTATGTTTCTCGAAGCATTTGTGAGAAACACGCTCAGGAGAGCGTGATCAACGTACAGATTTTAAAGCATATACACATTTGAACACCAAATTTGAAAGTTGTACAAGTCAGCTGTGTAAATAGGGCAACAGAACAGTAATCATACGAAGGGAAAATTCAAGTTTAGGCAGAAATCCTCGAGCTACATAGTTCTGAGACGATAGAACCTGGGATCTGCACAATTCGATAAAATAATTGATTTGTTACATCAATTGAGACTCCACTAGGTGATCACTGGCCTACTGCTCAAGGTCGTGCCGAAAAAGGGGTGGTTCGAGGATGGAGAGCGTGTATCGGCGAAGAATTTGATCATTGTTCCATGTAGATAGGCCCTGGAAAATGTGCAGAAAATGTTTTCGTGATATGGACGAGGTGGGGACGCATTTACTTCAGCGGGGAACGCATGGACCTCTCGACAGTGTCCCATACAGAATCATGGTTTGTTGCCTCCGCCGCGTCTGTCCCCCCTCCCCTTGACATGGTTTCCTCTCTGCCCCATCTGGTCAACCCTGTGCACCCTGTGAGCCAATCAGGTGACTTCTCGATTTGCTGGTCGTCATTGGTTTTCGCCTGCAATAAATGTGCAGTACACGTCGGAAGGACGCCTTCTCCGGAACTGAAAGCATGAGCACAATGGTTGTTCATCTATCAGTTCTATTTCAGGAACATTTTGGGAATGTCTGGTCTCCACAACAGTTCTAAAATTTGAATGCAGTTGATGCGGAGGTCCTACGTTTTGAAGTTCGATCGGGTTCCTCGTACCGCATCCGATCCACCGAACTCGCTTTTGGTGAACATAAGAGACGGGTGTACGCATGCGTACGTAGGGCCCATGTATTGCGCTCACCCACCGGTGTTCAAGAGAGGGCCAGCGGTCAAACTGGATGCTCGGCGTGAACCGGAACGTGGACGGCGAATTTCGGGTAACGAAATTCTTTATGTTGCACAGTCATCCATGCGACGTGATTGCTGCAAAATACGGCAGTGTCATTCAACATCACGCAATACATCCGGGAGCACTTCGATAAGAAGACGACGACGAAGGGTGTGTGCAACCTAAGAGCACGTTTGTTCGCCGGAAAAAACACCGTTGGCTACCTAGGTCGTTTGCATGCCCAACTGAACACAACTGGTAAGTGTTATTATAACGTAGATGATGACAATAGATTGACAGACTCATGTTCATGAGTAAGGAGCAGAAAGAATTTTGTCGGCGCTACCCCGAAGTTATCGGTATAGACGCCACTTACAGGAGTTGTAAGGAACGATATAATTTGCTCGTTTTAGTTGTTGTAGATGCTAGTGGTGTTGGCCTACTGGTTTGCTTCGGTTCAGTCTATGTTCCAGTTCGTTCCTATTCCATTCACTAGTCGATTAGCAATGTTTGCACCATTTGCAACCAGAAACCGCACAGACGCAATCGAACCAAGTTCACTTATTCAGTCTATGTTCCAATTCGTTCCTATTCCATTCACTAGTCGATTAGCAATGTTTGCACCAATATTTGCCTCCTTCTCAATTTCCTCATTTCCCTAATTAATTTCGCCTTACTGGCTTCGTATTTCTCTCACACGTAATTGGTTGATTTCGCTTGCACCTGTCAGTCACCAGTGTCTACCTCCCTGTGTTTGCGGCGTTTATGATTGGTGTACATGGTGCATTTTGGTGCAGAAATTTCAGCGCACAGGTGGCAGCATTCGTTCGGGTTTTCCTATAGGGTTTTGAGATCTTGTGTGCCACGCAGATTTCGACTTTCCTGATTGGTGCACATTGTCCATTTGGACACACATACACCGCCCTATGTTTTCCATTAGGGAAAATTTAGGATCATATGCAAAAATCCTACGCCCCTCTCGACCGGACGTCATTCTTCGCTCAGATTCTTGAGAATTATGAGGAGCTCGCGATATGCTCAACCATTGCGGAATTTTGTGTCCGGGCGGGGTGGAATGTTTTCTAGCGCGGGATATATCAGTGAAACTCAGAATGGGGAGCGGACTCACGTGACAAACGAGAGAACGTAAAACTGACTAAGTGAGCGATGACGAACAATGGAACATATGATATTCTGGCATAAGCTTCTATGTGACGTTATTAGCATTGTGGTAATTGATTAAATATATGCCATAAGCGAACAGCTGTCATCAAATAACACGAAAAGTGATCGATTGTAAGCTTTTCCTGATATACGATAACTGCTGGATTTAAATGTCAATTATTTCTGTACGGCCGGTATATAGAATGAGAACAATGTTTAAAAATACCGAGTGGTTGCCAGGTGGTCTACCAGGAGAGACAGAGGAAGAGTTATGACTCAAGTTTATTATGCAGTCATGAGACGAACAGATTGAGTTTTTCCCAAAAAATTTCACCATGCTCAGCTTTTGCTTGGTGGTTTAAAACACAGACACACAGGTTGTCAATGAGTATGGGATAAGGGTGTACCAGGATGATTGGGTTGTTACTAAAGGGCATGTATATTGACACCTATGCGTGTTGACTGTAGACATGTTTTCTTGTTTGCTGGCAAGTCTAAAAATAAAACACTCATCCTGAAAGCGGTAGTTTTGATCGGTTCGATGGATGTGTGACGTTACGTCACGCAACACAGGGGTTTTTCGTCAGACGTTATCAGGTCCGTTTTCAAAGATAACGTCCTCAGACAAGTAAAGCTTGAAAATAGACATGAAGTTCGTCATCGTTAAGAATGTTTCTAAGTTTCATTTGAATTGGTGTATATTCTTACTGAATCCAATTGAATACGAGGGTTTCTTCCAACTTCAGAAATATTTTACTGGGAGAAAATGTGAACGCAGTTTTTTCCGGGATTTAAGAGCTGCCAAGGTGAAGTCCTTGTTGCTGAGGTTATACTTCGGCCTGTGTTGTAAGCTAGTCGCGAAGTTGACGGTGAATTTACTGCCATAGACCAGGTTATATATGAGTGAAAGGTTAATCTTGAGTCGCCGCAACCAGAGAGGATCGAGTGCAAGCGTCCGGCAGAGGTCTCTGTGGCTCAGAGAAGATGGATAACCCAATAGGCTTTTCGTGAATGCACGTTGGAGGCTTTCCAGAGTTAGCCTATCAGACTTGCGCAGGTGACCATGTATGAACGTGCAGTACTCAAACTGGGGTCGTACACATAGTTCATAAAGGTGTAATTGTGCAGCAGGTAGGAAGAATGAGCGTTTAGTGTAACCTATCATCCGCCTGGTTTTAGCGACTAAGAACGATACGTGTTCTGCGAAGTTGAATGAATTTTAGTAGTGTAAACCCAGGTCACGTACTGAGTTGGCGGTTAGTATGCTGTGATCGCCCAGTTTTATAGAGCCATCTGGTACGTGACAACCACGCACGAAGATGGTGAATTTATTGGCTGAAAATTTCATCAGACAAGTTTGACACCAAATCTCTAACGACATGATGTTCTTCCGTATATTATTCAAACATGGATACAGATTGCCAGGAGGAAAGCTGTAGACAAGTTTGATATAATCAGCGAATAGGAATAGCTTGCCATGCTTGATAACTTGACATATGTCGTTTATATATATGAGAAAGAGTAACGGTCCCAGAACACTTCCTTGTATCACCCCACCAGTAACTGGTCTGGACGTTGAGTTATTTTTCAGTGTTTGTGTGCAGCCTGTAAGGTATGAAGAAAACCGGCTAAGCAATGGATCACGTATATCAATGGATGCTATATTGAGCGGAAGACGCTTATGAGGCACACGATCGAAAGCCTTCGCCGTGTCCAACAGTATAATGGTAATCGCCTCGCCGATGTCAGTAGATTCCGTCACATGGTTGTGAAATTCTAGCTGGCATGTCATGCAGGAACGCTTGTTGAGAAATCCTTGTTTGGAGTGGTTTATAAGGTTTCCTGATAACAGGAATTCGGCAATGCGACATTTTATTGTCCTTTCCAACACCCTGGAACCAACTGAAGTATGGTTAACGAGACCATAATTGCTGACTTCACGCCACCAGCAAATCTTATGACGGGACCTAATTGTAGAGTTGTTCCACTGAAGAGGGAAGGAACCTGATGTTAGAGGAAACGTATAAATATTAAGCAGAAGTAGTGGGATGTTTTCCCCTTTGTGTTTTGGAGCAACAGGGTGAATGCCATCGGGACCAGGTAGGTGAGAAGGTTTGATAATGGCTAACTGAGAGCGTACGAGACCTGCATCAACAAGGATATGGCTTAGGAACGTACTTGTACTTACGGGAGGAGGTGGGAGCAGTATGTGTCCTTGAATGTTAGTGGAAGGAACAAAATATGAATTAAAAACCTCACAGATTGTTACAGGACCATCTACAGTGGTTTTGTTCTGCAGAGTCATTACTAAGATGGCAGGATCTCTCCCATTATTCCTGATTCTCATCAACTACACCAACTGCGAGCTCTTGTCTGTGCTGTTGAGCGCACGTTTTTCTTCACCCATATGGAGCATTTTGGTTTTATATTCAGTTGCATTGAACATTTTATGCATCTGCATGATAAGAGAGAAGTCGCATGTTCTCCGGTACCGTGATTTGAGACTTCTGAGTTTACTTTGTTCCTCTGGTGTTTTGACTTTTGCGGGGCTAAGGTGTTCATGCAAGACCTGAAGTGTTCATTAAATGCCTCGGTTGCAATACTAGGATCGAAGGTTAGGAAAAATGTGTTTCATTTCAGAGATCTCAGCAGTGTGGTGAACACGTTCCAGTCGACGAATTTAGTTTGGCGGTAGTGTATAACGGTCGACTATTTAACGGCTTTTAGGTCGAACGTTGAGTTCATTATGTTATGATCACTTCCTGGAAATTGTTCCCAGACGGATACAGTGGCAGAAGATATGCCTGTGGTAAAGATGAGATATAAAGTGTGGTATTGTCTAGTTGATGCTAAAAAATGTCGGCGCCGTCCGTTTACCTGGACACATGCAAGGAATTCAGTTCGACTTGCAGGGGCTTTGAAAGAGGTCCAGGAGATATTGGGCATGTTGATGTCTCCGCCAATTATTTTGTACTGTGCAGGTAAGGTTGATACATGGTTCAATTCATCAATACGGTACGTCATGTCGTCCTGAGTAACGTTAGGTGTCCGTAGACACAGGGTCCAGTCAACACTGGCAGTCATAAGGAGTCATCTATCATACCAAGACATGGCTCATCGAGTATGGTTGCAGAATATTGCTCCCTTAGGTAAATCAAACATCATCCACCTCGTACTACACCACGATTTCTGCGGGACATGTGATAACCTATGTAAAGCGCAAACGGAACAAGCGAGCCCGCACGGATTCAATTTAGGTTTTGTGACGGGGCGTGCTGCTGTGTTGTCGGTGCCGTCTTAGCTTTCGTTTGTGTAAGTCGTGTGCATGGCTCACCGGGCATTCGGCCCATGTTTGTTCGTATTGTTTCTCTTTTCAGAACTGCTGCTCGAACCCCTACTTCGGAAGAACGCTGTCCCCTGGTGCGTCCACGTTTCCCGAGGGTTGGTCCGCGAAGTCACGGGCAGTCAAAGTAGAGTCGGCTGGCCTACATGTTCCACCCATCATGTCTAAGTGTGTGTCGGGAGTCTCAGGGGTGTACCAAACTTCAGTGACTAGAATATTATGAGGATTATATAAGAATGTCAAGGATCTAAAGAAATGCATCTTACTGATTAGCGAACGTGCATTGAAAAGCCATGAACTTAGTGTATCTTTCTTGTTCGGAACCATTTTTATACCTTTAAGAATGTCTACAACAGAAATATCTTCGTGATTCAAGGACTATGGTGACAATGCTTGGTTTGATGTCCTTGTAATAAGCTCATTAGAGAATGGTTGGGTGTCACCTGCGTTTGAGTCCATGACAGGAAGTGTTGGAAAAGTGCAAGTAAGGTATGGTTTTGCAGTGGAACAATGGGGGACGGAGTTAGCAGGGGGGGTTGAAAGGTATGTGTCCCGCTAAAAGAGGTAAGGCTAGGGTGAATAGGTCATGCCCGCCTGCTCGTTGTCAACGAAGACATCGCGGGGTGCGTTTAAGCGGGCATTCAAAGTGTAAGGTCTATCCATATTGAATGGGATGTTGAACATACGATGAACAACTTCAGAGGGGCTCTAGTTTAGTCTTACGTGGATAGATGCGTCACGCGAGAGACTGCTATTACCAGACAGAGGTCTAGAATTGAGGGTTGGTAAGGGATGCCTCTTTTCAATACCCAGGTACGGGTTTGCGTTTTCTTGCCTGTTTATTCCCTTATGATGCACAGGCGAAACCTATGGCGACCCGTAGAGTAGTGATTTGCAGAGGGTTTATTATCACGGGCACCCCATTGGTGGTTCAAAGTTGGGACACCGACGTGTCTTTGATTAATAGACTACCGGTGTTCTGTTTTATTTGAGCCAGTTTCCGCGCGGATAGTTTGCTGTCCAGACGCTCCATTGATTTCTATATGGACAGAGTCATTCGTTCGCTCTCTTTTGCCAGTTGGTTCCTCTATCGTGGTACCTCCAACGCTCGGCACGCTGTTTGAACTGTCAAGATCTATTTTTGGTCAATCAGGTTGGCGAATTTGTTCCCTTTGATGGAGTTAACATTGTCAATAAAATCGCTTGTGCATTCGGGCGTGGTGCAACAAAGCGATACTGCGCGATCTTCGGAACCCAATTTATCATCTTTGGATATCTTTGTACCCTGTTTCCATGCATCCACCTAGTGTACCAATCTCTGCCGCTACCTCCAAGAGCCCAGTTAGGGATTTTGACATTCCCTTTCAATGGGTGTTCTGTTCTCTATAATTTTCAACAGTTTAAGCAAGTTTTTAGACTAAATAAGGTCCTGGCTCTGTATGAACTGTTTTGCAATTGCCTCGCTGTAGAATTTGAATAATATTGGACAGCAAAACTTTTGTATCTTCTCATGAAGACGGGTGCAGGTATATGATGTTGGGTCCATGCCCGTAACCTCTGAAATATCTTTTTTATGCAATCTGGGTGCAGCTTGTCTGGCATATTGAATAAGATGGCATTGTTTGAACAACGCATCCGTTCTGTGATTTCTGTTACCAATGTGTTAATGAACATACTAGCACTCCGGGTGTTATCCATCTGGAGACTTTCGGGCACTTCGGAAATGTAAGACAAAGGGACAAGATTCTTTCCAGGGAATCAAGCGCAGTATGACTTGCCATTAATTGGGCAGGCTCTGCTTCTAGCTTGAATACCTTACCAAATAAATCCGCCAATATACCACCCACAGGAACAGAACAGTTTTTAGTCTGTGGTGTGTGGCAACTACCAGATTCTCTTCACCCTCTTCAACATCAGTCACCTTAGGAGAGCCTACATAAGTTCTGGACCTAGAACCTTTGCCTTTAGGACGATCAACGTCGGATTTGGGGCTTCATATTGTGGCTTTGGCACCAGCGGATCCTGTATGATGAGTGATTTTGATAACCATGTTTCGTAAATATAATTATATTTTTGGGTAGACTTGGACGTGAGTGGAATATGACTAGATTATATAGAATAATAGTATCACTGATAACAATTATAGGAGAAACTTCAAATGAAATATTTTCGCGGTAATCACTTGCCCTTCTCGAAACGCGCGCCACAAGTTGAAAGTCACTCGAGACTGATCGTAGCTGTCACATTCTCACGGACTTCTCAGTCGGCTCGTCCCGAAAAGGAACACTAGATGAGGTTCTGCTCTCATTAGAGCTCTTCAGCAGCGCGTGTCCTTGCTATGGCTAAGGTTACTACATCGGCCACACTTCCGCGGGGCAACCCTGCTGACCACCGCTTCACTGACATCAATTTAGGCGCGAACGTCTTATGATAGGTAAACTCTCAAACACCTTTGTTTGTGAGTACTGCTCTGATTGTTCGGTGGCCTCGAGAGGAGACTCAGTAATTGTCCTTTCGGTTCAACTGATGGACCCTCGACTGGGACTTCCCTGCAAATCAAAATTACAGAAATCGTTAATTTGTTGAGCGATATTTTGAATAATAGTAGGTAGTTTTCAGCAATTTCAGCGGTCTGTACATGAGTTTGATGCTGTAAGCCCAAATTGTCCAGATCCTCTCGGTTTGTTCGTTTCAATGCGCGGCAGTTATCTCTTGGCCAGAAAGGTAGTCATTGGAAATATATAATGCAGCGCTTCTCTTGTGGATTATAGAGAGTACCAATAGCGCAATGAAATAATATAAGAGAACAGAGTAACTTACAGATCTAACAGTATCCCAAGTAGATGGGGGTCCAATAACAATTTGAAGCAATCCCTAGAACAGCAGCTAACCACCTCTAGTGGAAGGCAGTTCTAGTAGTTGGTAACTGTACGTGAGAAAAACTGTTGCCTAAGGAAGGCCCAGCACCGATGCCCACAGAGCTTCTCGTTGTGCTCTCTTCGACTATTATCATCCACTGAGGTGAAGAATTGCCGCATGAGTCCTGTGCTAAATAGAAAGTGTGTAAGAATTAAGTCACCGTTGAGCTTCCAAAACTCAAGTGGATAGAACACGAGAATTTTGAGGCGAGGCTTGTAGAAGTCAATTGGTCGGCTGCTCCCTGGACGCGTTCAAAGACGAACATGTCCCTCCTCAAACCAGTGTGGATGACTTGGTTAGCATACCCGGGCAGTGGTCACATGGAGGCTCTGAAAAACGTTTGAAAGACAAGCCCGTTTATGTGGAGAAAGGCTTTTATCATCCTAATGATCAAAAATCCCTCTTTCCGGCCATCTAATCGTGATAAGAGAAAAATAACCCAGACAATAGCCAAATCCATAGGTCCATTATAAGGTCAAATTTTGCTATATGTATTACATTTATTGCAATGTGTATTACGAGTAAATTCCCGGAGTTTCCTTCAACCGACACACTTGCACACCCGCTGTCGTTCAGAGAGAGACTCCAGTCATCCGAACAGCACTCAATACGATCAAGGCCAATCTGCAGTGCACTGGGGTCACACGCATTCTAGATTTTGAAATCATCAGAATGATGAAGGACGTTGCTAGAAACAAGCTCGAAGAGGTCATTGATGTACATCAGAAATAACAGTGGACCAAGTACCGACGCTTGAGGAACTCCTGCGGAGACCAGGAAGGGAGAAGAAAGGCCCGAACCAGCTTTCACTCTGAAAGTCCTGCTACCAAGGAAGGAAGTAATCCGGCGGAGAGCCTCCCCTTGGACCCCAATAAGCTGCCAGTTTATGTGCAAAAGAAACGTGTGGGACGCGGCCAAAGGCTTTGGCGAAGTCGAAGAAGATCTAATCGGAGATGTGGCCGCCCTTTGGCGTCTGTCAGACTACCCTTGAAGATCAACACATTGGTTATGCATGACCGATCGGGAAGAAATCCATGCTGAGTAGAGGAGAAAAGGTAACTTGGAAGGAAATGTTCAGGGGTTGTACATTTTAACATGCGCTCCATTATCTTGCATGGGATGCTGATGAGGCTGATCGGCCGATATCAAGCAGGAGGGTGATAATTATCTGTCTTAAATGTGGATGTGACAGTGGTCTCTTTCATCCCCTACGCAAGAGTGCCAGTCCGAATTGTCTGTTTAGGAGCACCGCCAAGCCAGGGGCAGATATTTTGGAGATCCGTGGATGGACCGCGTCTTGTCCCGTTGCACTGTAAGGATTGACCTCAAACAAGAGATCCTGAACGTCGAGCACAGAGAAGTCAGCCGTCTGGAGTGGGCATCGGAAGTTTCTCCGTGCGATAACCGGATGCCAGTTCGACGGAACCATAACGTAGACTGCTGAATAGTATCATTTGAACACCTCGACGAACACTTGGGGGTTGGAGGAGGTTTCCCGTCGAGAAATTAATCGCTTCCCTGACGGCACATGTACTTTAAAAAAATCTTAGTCTCGCGAGCTACCAGTAGGTTTTTTGACTGTACCTGTTGGGTGTGTTGATGGATTTCCCGCTTGAACCTGTTTCGTACAGAGTGAAAGGCTTCTAGATCCTACGGCTTGTTCGTCAACTTTCCTATACATGAAAGATCATAACGTACATCAAGTGTAACACGCAGGCTAGCTGATTCTACTTTGACTGCCCGTGACTTCGCGGACCAACCCTCGGGAAACGTGGACGCACCAGGAGACAGCGTTCTTCCGAAGTGGGGGTTCGAGCAGCAGTTTTGAAAAGAGAAACAATACGAACAAACATGGGCCGAATGCCCGGTAAGCCATGCACATGACTTACACAAACGAAAGCTAAGACGGCACCGACAACACAGCAGCACAAATTCAATCCGTGCGCGCTCTCTGGTTTTGGTTGCGCGTTACACAAGATGGCGACAAATATTCTGCGAAAACGTTGCACAAGGTGAGGTCCTGCATAGTTTTCGAAAAACAAACGCCTCATCAGCCCCGTGAACGGCAGCTTTAAAAGAATGATAATTTGATTTTATTGAGTCAGATGAGAGACCGAGTGTGCTTAAGAATGTCCTAAGTGCGTGAGAGTCTGCTTTCTGGAAATTCCGAAATAAGGTCTGCTACAGCGCTTTGGAGTCAGTGACAGATGAAGTCAAAGGCTAGTGGCATGTGATTATCATGCCCCAGCGGTGGCATGATGGTCACTCGGTCAACCAGGTGAACTTCCCTCCTGAAAACCAAATCAAGCAAGAAGGGTTTCTGTCCTGGACGGTGCCTTGCAAATAGTTTGACATACTGTGTTCTCGCTTTCTCAAGGATAAACATTGTCAAGGATTTCGAAAATCCGCTGTCACAGTTCTCATGGGAAGCGGCTACCCAGTTGGGCTTGGGTACGTCAAAATCACCCATAATAATAAGATGGGCGAAACGTTGCGTAGACGAGATACGGTTTGGGGCGGCAAGAACGGCCTTGTCGTTGGATGCGCTACACGATGGTGAACGGTACATGACACCAGCAATAAGTGTGTCACGTATGCGAAGCTGGAGTTTGATTCAGAGCGAGTCGCATTTCTCTGAGAATGTGAGCTCCCCAATGATATCTGGCACCGGCAGCTTCTAGATTGGTTCTCATACACACCAAATACCACCCATTTTCGGTCGAAGCTATCGCATATCCCTAGACTTTTCGGTCGGTCCTCATTTTTGCGGTCCATCCGATTTCCTCCTGAAAGCGTGGCTGGAGTTCTAGACCCGACCGTTTCAAGGATGTGCACTACTGAGTAGTTCTGACAAGAACAAAACTCCAGTCCAGTATTCCTTTTAGAAAGCGGCTGACTAGAAACTTTATGGGAATGCGATAACTGCGATCAGTCGTGGGTGATCTTCTGTCCATGGGAGAACAAAAAACCTCCACTAGTTTAACACGACATTTTATCACCCCGTCATTTTCACATGCTTCGCGGATCCTGGTTCTGGTGTTTGCACTCGTCAGTTACAACCATCAAGTTCACTGCTTTGAATTCTCACTAGGTATCGACTCACTTTTGCCGCTACAAGGAACATGCGAAAACGTGTTTTGTGCTTGAGTGTGGCAGTGGGTCTCGTCATTGCTACTGATGATTTAAACAAAAGTTTTGCTCAGTAAACTTCAAACCCCGCACACAAACTAACCCAAATCTTATTCTGGAGACATTACAACGTATGCTGAGTTCAGGCTCCTGTACGGGTTTACATCTGGGAGCCATTGAGCACCTTTATATATCAAATTGTACGATAGGACAAATATCTCAAGCAACCCCTGCAACTAATCAATACATCCATGTTGGCGAAACTATCCCCGTCCCAGTTCCATTCTGCGCATCCACTCTGGCTAGAATTTAAGATGAAGCCAGACTCCACCAGTCCCTGAATTCAAAACTCGGATATGCACATAAAACACTTTCGCTGATGTGCTAACCACATCCTGCAGTCCGTGCGTTATCACAATACCTGAGGCTCAGTGAACAGGTTGGCAAAATAGCTCAATTTTGGGAGCACTTATGGCCACCTTCCTCAGTAGTCGACCGCCTACACAATCATAGCCCGTTTAACGAAGCTATTTTCGTCAATCTAGTAGCAATTACACGGCTCCGTTTGTATCGTTCACCCGTGCAAGACATTCGTTGCCGAAACGACTATTTTCTCCAGCTTTGCCCCCAAACTACATACTACTGTCTACGTGCATGTCAGTGTATTCCTCCATGAGGAATCTGTACAAGAATGTGAAGATATTGTACAAAAAGGATGAGCTATCAGCTCTGTTCACTCTTGGCCGCGATTGGTACACATTCTGGTCACCAAAGAAACCGAGCGGCCTGAGCTTCAACTAATGTAACGGCGACCCGAACACGTACCTGCGATTTCTGCTCCCGAAGCAACGTGGTCTGTAATGAACCTTGACAGCACTGTTATCAACTCAGCCGCCGTACTCGGACATTGCATCATATGACCATTGAGCGACGCCCTTTCAAAGTTAGTCAAGTAGTAAAAACTTATCTGGCTTCCTTCGGCTTCGTGCCTGATGATCAGTTAGGTAGAGGCACGGTTTGCAGTCTCCTTCTGGCAATGTATGTTTTCTCTCCATTATAAAGTCCTTGATAGTTGATATTTATTAACGTCAGTGCAGTTTCCGAATGAGTTTCGATACAACGTAAACCTTAGTTCTAAGCATCATAATCCAGCCCTACTTACTACAAGGGTGTCGAGCAAAAAGGAAGTTTCTCCGCATCGCTACACTTCTACTTGGAAGTAACCACGTACGTGTGTTGTAGATGCTTCTGGCTTCAGTATCGCCAGATGATTCGCAGTCGAAAAATTCAAGCTACGTCAAGAGAACCCACCATTCATAACAAAGTTCATTCAGCGGTTTGTCCTAACATGGTTGTCCTTAGACACTATAGGAAAATTCTTGATGAGCATTTTATCATCTGTGACGAAGAAAACGTCGGCAAATCTTGTGTCGTTTCCATGGTGTATGGTTGAACAGGTTTTCCAAAATAAGCTCTTGGACAGACTTCGGATCACCGTAAATTACGAAAATACTACTAAACTGTGCACGGCCGGATACAATTCACTCTTCAAGTGTCTCACTAACTGGAAACTGAACCTTTGCTACTACTTAGGCTTTCTAAACGTCTATCTTCCCTCAATCAACCTATAATAATAATACATATTTCTCAGCGCATATGTGAGAAGCACACTGAGTTATGCGCTAACGCTGCAGATATTTGAAACAATACAAAAACGAATAATTAGACGGTAACACAAACTGATGAGTAGTCCGCGATTAGGACTTCCGGAAGTCCTAATCGCGGGGTTGTCGATTTGAGTTAACAAGCAGTAACTGTGTCTCCTCTCGAGACGATCTTGCAACCTGATCACTGCTCACAATCGGGAGTAGTTGAGCGTTTAGATTTGATCGTTCGGTCGTGCCTGATGTGAGTTCAATGGCGCAGTGGTTAAC
>QNGE01007810.1:0-16971 GCA_008508345.1 Paragonimus westermani
AAAATGACATTTTCTCCCAGTGAATGGGTTCATTGCATTCTGAAGACCAGGATCAAAACGCCGAAGTATACCCCTAACATGTGCAGACTGCTCAGACTAACAATACGAGAACTGCGGACAGCTTTCAACAGAGCGACTACCAACCGTATGAAAAAGCGTAAACAGTTGGGGCCACGCGTTAAGCTTACAATCTTGACTAAGCATTTTGAAGTCAATGCCAAAGTTAACCGAACACTTTGAAGCGATTTCGTTTCCACTGTGATTTCGAAACCTTATTTTTCGCATCTCTCACACCAGATGATATGTTGCCAATAGATTGTACAGTTCAGGAGCTCAGTTTAACAAATTCTTGTTCTTCACAAGCTGGTTTGAGTCAGAGTTATCAGCTAGTGGAGTATTCGTGTTTGTACATAACGTTTGCGAATACGTATAAGAGCATTGCTTGCAATCAACTGAGGACAATTAGACTGTCCATTCACAAGTGGTCACAGAAGCTGAATATTGACAGGCATACTGGCTAAAGTTACTCGGAAGGAATACTTCGTTAAGGTGACCTACAATGTAGATGCTAGCCGCCAATGACATTGGAACTATTGCTAAGGTGCTCTTGGGTCAATCGCGGTTACCACCCTTCACTGATAACACATTAAGGACGACTGGATTATCGTGTTCAATTGCACAACTATACTTGTTTGAACCGTTGCTTGGATAATCTCCGCTGCGCTGGGATCATACATGGTGATTAATCTACCGAGTTTATTCTACGACCCATGGTAATGACAGATTATCGAAAGGAGCCTACGGCATACGTTTCGAACAACTTCCTAATTACTGGTTAGACTTGAAATGTTGACTCCATTAACGACGACAAACACCGATATTCAAGGGTTACGCACACAGTCTAGTTGCAGTATCAGCGCTCAGACAGTTGTGATGCATAACATACACAAACGAAGTCAGCTGGTGCATTGTAAGGATTAAATTGTATCTCTGGGAACTGGCGCAACATTACAACCTTACAAAGATAATACAACTTAGATATTTTTAGACCTTAACTCACTGATCCCGTATTACCTATAATTACAAATATGATTTGGTTTGATATTCGTACCATAAACCCACGTAGCTGCCTACAAGGTGCAGAACCGCAATTCTTCATGAATTCACTGATTTAGTTTCATGAACAATTTACAATTCGTAGTTCAAACACTATCTCGCCAAATCTGCGCAGACTGAAGTGGGTCACACAGAAACAACTTATACGTGTGTTGTTCGACGTCGCGGATTCGTTGACGAACGATTATACACGGAGCTGCGTCTGCGTGTTTCAAAATCCATTCTAAAAGGACAATATGAAAACGATTGGACTTTGAGGAACTATTTAGCACTATTCAACGAACGTGCCGAGTTGGTTGTCTCTCTCATTACTGAACGGCCCTCATACGGTACGTAATAAAACGTTTACAAGTGGTGATCGTGTTCCAGCAGAAAATAAGCCATAGTGATATTGAAGTTTGTAGTGTTATGTTCCATATACATAGACTGGGCTGACATTTCACTAGGATACTACCGTAGGTTACGAAGAGTTACCTCATGATTGATATCACAGACACTATATGACCCACAATATTTGTCAGTAACCTTTTTGTGCACGGAGCGGTCAAACAATCGAACACGGAGTACTGAACATTTTACAGTAATATCTTCTGCAATACGAACATCACACCATGTACTTTATTAATTTTGAACAACTTCCAACACCTGGTTTCTTGTGTTAGAATTTTTGATATTTGCTCATGAGTTCGGCTCTAAATGATCTGATTGGTTTCTAGAATATCAGTACACCATGAATGACAACAACTATTTTGGTAAGCCACAATTGTTTGCCAACTTTAAATTTCAGCCTAAATTTGTTAACATGCTGTAAAAATTTATTCAAACGAAATGCACGTTGCAATGATTTGCAGAGTATTCGTGTTCCACAAATGCACTGGAGAAAATCTGGGTCATACAACTTATGCCTCTGTCAGTATTATGCATTTAATTTTGACGCAAGTTAATCCAGTTTTGACATTAGCAATCATCAACTTGGATTTCTGAATGAGATTTCAAATCACGATTTGCATAGTGGAACGTGTGACACAACACTTTTTTCTCAAACAGTCGTCATCGTTGCGGCCCCGGTGTTATCGCATCTGCTACCGACAGATATTGTCTCCAATCCAGCCGCGCAGATTCTGTATTGTGAATACGTGAGTGTATATGCAACAAGAGAATTCGCTGACACATTTTATGTACCAAATGAAATCGACCACAACACGGTTATTTGGCCGAAATTTCACACCCGAGTAAGGTTTTGCAATTCTGATTATCACACCGAGTTCCCAATCTAGCTATAAAACATTATGCATTCTATTTCACACCACCCCTCTTGCATTGCGCTTCATTGATATTCTTGAATCTGCACTGATGGAAATGTGCAACTCAACGTGGAATGGCCAATTCATAGCTAGTCATGAATACCTGCTGTGCAACATAATCATAAAGAAGTCGTTTATGCATGAGCAAACGTCAAATTAGGCAACCATTCCCAAGCATACTGGTACGATAAGTTGAGGAGAGATTGTGACGTTGTACAATTATCAAATTTGGTGTTCAATTAAGTATATGCCTAAAATCATTGCGTTCATCACTCTCTCCTGAGTGTGTTGCGCACAAATGCGTCGAGAAATATACCATTATTATAATTATTATCATTATCTTGAAGAGGTCGTTTATGCATGAGCAAACGCCAAATTAGGCAACTATTCCCAAGCATACTGGTACGATAAGTTGAGGAGAGATTGTGTGAAAACAAACTGCATCATTTCGAGTCACTCATACAGAACTGGGAGGATTAAGAAAATAGTCGTTTTGCAAGTTCGCGTTTTGCTCACCTTGCTGACGTCACCTGTCGCCAAGAGGCACACAAAATCGCATCACTTTGAATAGCTTTATCGGTCCTGTTTACTCAGTATATTGCAGTATTCTTAATTCGGTAGGCAGCAAGGGTTTGACATCCTGTTACAATGCCTTGATTCTAGAAAGTAATCTGAAAGAGGACGCAAAACATCTAGCGGTTATTCCAAATAACACTTTAGTTTCTCACCGAAAAACATTATCATCCGTGTTGAATTTCAAATTCTGTGGACTGACCCATGGTTAGTTCCACAGTTTGTTGGGAGCCGACGAAAATGGTTTCAGCTCAATAAATCCCTAGACAACTTTCAGGTAGGGCCTAAGATCGCTGAGCATCTCCGGTTATTTAGTACACGGATACGTATAGTGTGAGACGTCAGGAAATGTGTTGTTAGGAGACGGAATGGAAGATGTAATGAATAGGTGACGGAAAAGCGTTCAGTGGTTATTGGCAGCAAGTACACCGCACTCCACACAAGCTGAATTCCATAGATATATGTACCTGTGTATTCTTTGGAAGATTCGAAATAACACGGTGTGAATAGTATGTTATGAATCTCGTCTTATTAGTTCGCGGGAATTTGCTGACTGTGATGAAGCTATTCTCGTCCTCCATCATCAGATCAGCTTGGACATCCTGCTGATCTTCTGACATCCATTCGATTAAATCATGGTCTGAGTGTATGTTTGATCACACTCAAATTGCACTCATCCGCTGCGTAAACTAGCGCGTTTGCCAGGTGTTGCTGCGATCCTTTGTCGTTTATAGGAACNGAATTCCATAGATATATGTACCTGTGTATTCCTTAGAATATTCGAAATAACACGGTGTGAATAGTATGCTATGAATCTCGTCTTATCAGTTTGCGGGAGTTTGCTGACAGTGATGAAGCTATTCTCGTCCTCCGCCATCACATCAGCTTGGACATCCTGCTGATCTTCTGACATCCATCCGATTAAATCATGGTCTGAGTGTATGTTTGATCACACTCAAATTGCACTCATCCACTGCGTAAACTAGCGCGTTTGCCAGGTGTTGCTGCGATCCTTTGTCGTTTGTAGGAACGTTCGTAACCCATTGGTTCTTATTCACTAGCGTGATTAAATCCTTCCAGTGAAGTTATGCGCAACTTAGTCAAGGCCGCCGTGAGTGGAAGGAAATGGAGAAGGTGAATCGAACTGTAGTATTTACCCGTTGGCGACCTCCATGAAATGCAATTAAAGCGTGATCAGAGCCTGAGTGTTTTAAAGTACTGTCACCCTTGAAACTGATTGTGTAGCCCTGAAGCTGGCATAGGTCACCGAGGGCAAGTGTATGCATGTAATCGGGAGAGTTGAAATCGAACTTCAGTCTCAGCGTGTGTACTCCAAACCTGGAAAACCGCCGTGTGTTCGGTGCAAAACACTGCATCGCGTGAGCTTTGGCGTTACGCAGCCCATTGAAAATACCTTTGGATATGGGGTTGCATATCCAATTGTCTCGTCTGCTGACTGGTGCATCCCCATTTGCTCGAATGCTTTTCTATGACAAAGTATTTGCTTGCTCAGATACATTTAATTTAATGCACTCTACACCCCACCGACTGAATTCGTTCATATGTTGTTTACAGTGATATACCGTTTATTTCCAGCTGCTGAATGCGTTAGGATTAACAGCTGCAACTGCGAGCTGTTCTGAATACAAAGTACTTGTATTAACTCTCCGGATGGTTGCTGAAGTCAAAATGCGGATTTCCAAAACAACACCATACTACACCCAATCACCTGAAACCTGGTACATTCCATCCAGAATTGCCGAAAAGCTCAACTCAGGAGGTCGCCTTAATATCTACAACGCTTGGTGGAATAAAAATTACAAATACCCAGGTATCCTTACAATAATCTACGTAAAGGTGTTGATCAAGTTGGATGTATAGTCGTCTTCATACCAAGTTTACGCATCAGCACTCAACAAGTCTGCCGCGTTTCGAGATAGGTCGGACAGCATAGGAAATTAGGGGAAAACGTACATCTTTCCCCGCGCTCCAAGACTTGCTATTGATTGACGAATCAATATGCCGCCTGTTTTGAAACATAGGTTTCACTTTTGTTGGTATTGATGAAACAGAAAAACTACTTTTCACTTTGCACTCACGTGTGATCTGGTGTACATTTACCTGGATCCTTTTGATAAAATGCGCTTGATGGAGGTGCTATGTTGTGCGCTGCATCGTGCATAGAACATGAAATTGCTGGTTAGTTCAATATACTCCTGTGATAAAAACCTGTCCGAAGGTATATGATATTTGATAAAATTCGTCGACTGTTGGGTGTACTGCACATATTCTCACGAGCAGCTCCTTTACGAGGATGAAACATACGGCATTAGTTCGCCTCATCACGCAATACCGAGGTAATCTTCATCAGGGATACGCATTTGAGTTTTTACAATTCATGTGTTGTTGATGTAGCCGAAACCTGAACGTATAGGCGCAAGCCAACCATCGGACCGCAATTTTCCACCTTTCTGGGGCTAGAGAAAACTAGCTAACTAAGTTGAGTTCCACATCTCGTGCCTGTGTCATGGTAACGCCCCTAGTACGATGGTGAAATGTTCCACTTTATCAGCCAATGTCACGGGCTCATGGTAAATCTCACTTCGAAAGCTGATCCTTGACGACCATCACACCATACCTCTAGTAATTGAAGCTGCAGATTTGTGATTTGTTAGCGAATCTCAGTGGTTTTATCAAAACGGGAGTTTCGGAGAACGGGGAAGTGCTAGTAGTGCCAGACGGAATCTTGTTATTCATTACGTGCACTGTGCTACCTTGACCCTACTCGTTCACTGACCAAACGAACAATATTCTTTGAAAACACTGTTGATTGTGTTGACGTTATGTTCATATGCATCAGTTTCTGGTGCTCCATGTATTGTTCCACCAAACTTCCCGGAGTAATGAATGTCAACATCAATATTCCACGCCATTTCGTCTTCTCTTTGCCCAACAAACTTCATACAAAAAACAGAAAACTAATTCATACCTGCCAATTGTACTTCCAGATGCCGCTGGAGGATAGTGGAATGACTTGGATGAAGCAAACGGTTCACTTACTCATTAGTGCTCCACAACTGACTTAATTCAAGGTGACACCACATGTTTCGTAATTCTATATTCTCTTCTTTTGAGACACACAAACAACACTCCACGCACTTGCTCACGGGACGATTATTTTGTTCAATATTGTACCAGTTTTACAACTAATCCACAAAATATCGAAGCAACATTTTGAAGTATGAAAATTTTTATATGCTCCCGTAAGTGTATCCTTGCAGAAGACAAATCCGGACGGTTGTTCTGCATGACTCGAATTGTTCGAAGTGGTAGCTGAATATTTCCCATGGCAATAATTATCGTGAAATTATATTTGTTTTCTCACGTAGCACAACTATTCAGAGGCGATTCTTCGGTACATTGTGCGGGAAATCGTTGTAAATGGGATTTTAGCAGAACAAACATTAACATGTGTCTGTAATCAGACATCACTGAACACCAACTAATTGGTCATGGTACATCAGTACGTTTTCAGTTGTACCAATTTTGCTAATCAGTTCACCTGGTTTTGGGTCAACTAACAGTAAATATCTCTGGAATCTTGATCCCGTGAAGCAATCTAGATATCGGTGCCAGCAATGTACGTAGTCGAGTGATTATGCAATTTGTTACCTGAACACCAAGGCGAGTTCGTCTTGCATTGTTTGCAACGCAAAAGCTCACTTGGCTTTATTTGATGTGAAGAACTACGTGAAACAGTCAGCATTTTGCAGATGTTAGTGCAAAGATGGCTTTTTCCCTCAGAGTTGCTTCACAGATATACTCCAATTTTGCAGGAAAAGTGTGACGCAGTGCAGTTACATCATAAAGGCGTCGGTTTTTCGGTGCTTGAATTCATCACTGCTGATCAATATTCATCGGATGTGTTGCGTTTGAATGAAATTCCGACGAATTTCGCGACTTGCAATCCTGATATAGTTAACTTCTTCTATCAGATCAACGCTTGTTAATGATGCTGTTTCCCGTCGTATTAAGTTGAATCATGTGCCAGAAACGATCGCTATGTGACTGTTGTCACTATAAGAATGCTGACGTTAAGCATTGCAACTAAGTGATGGAGCCGATCCCATCGATGAGAGCGTCCG
This sequence comes from Paragonimus westermani, assembly GCA_008508345.1. Lineage (NCBI taxonomy): Eukaryota > Metazoa > Platyhelminthes > Trematoda > Plagiorchiida > Troglotrematidae > Paragonimus > Paragonimus westermani. The sequence continues at coordinate 7,139 of QNGE01007810.1, forward strand.
TGGACGGTTACACACTCAAGTATTGCAGAATGTATTATATCGGTTCGTTGAAGGCACATATACGAGGAAACGTGTTTAAACAATCCGATTGCATATTTACCTGTTTTCAGACTCGTGTCATTAGAATGCATTAGGCCATTTCTTACTTGCGGAATTCTCACTCATGACCTTGTCGAGCCCAAATGTAGGCGGGATCACAGAGGTGACTTCGCGTGAACGTTACACCAAGCGATGGGGACGAGGGCGACAAGGACATCTGCCCAAGTTAGAGACCACCCCATAGTGGTTACAGTCAGTGCGATTTTCAGGTGGGCGAATGTGATACTCCGAATGAGGGACTTCGAATAGCCCTAGAGATCTTACTTGAATTGAAACACCTACGCAAGTAATAAGGCGAAGACTTGGTACTGGCAGCAGTAGACAATTGTTATTCATGGATTGAGACGCCGAATTTATTGATGTACAACATTATTAGAGAAATCACAGCCTGTCATTGGCTGATCTCATTAGCACATGCAACACCATAAGCTGTATGTTAATTGGTGGAATACGGAACAGATGAATTGACGGATAACGGAAGGCCCAACACTAAGACCGTTCGTCCAATCCTGATGCCGGGGTTTGGATAATCGGTGAATCGAGATTTCCATCACAACCTTCCCCTCATCTAGAAGCCTCCCCATTCATATTTGCCAATCGTTCTGATCTTCTCGGGGTATCGAACTCTCGCAGCACAGGGTGTTCTTCTTCCTTCATGGCCACTTTTTCAGTGCTTCAAAACTGGATTTGGTCAGTGTGTCTCCGATGAATGGTGGCATCGTGCTGGTCAGTAATTTCTACCATTGTGCTGCCTAGCTGGCAAGTGATCAATCCTTTGGCAGGTCGCAAATGGTTTCCACGAAAATATATCACATCCGTTGAATCTACGCACTGAAGTGATGCTCTTAGTCGCCTTGATTTAAATGGAACCCCTGGGCCCTCATTCGTTGTACAATGGGCTGCGTTCCTGTATTGAAGCAGAAAGTTATCGAGAAACACATCCAGTCCAGCAAATGTTTTAGGATTAGTAGAACTCACGGCACTTTTGAGCGTTTCCAAGGGCAAGGTGTCCAATTCTTCGGCTTTGTCTTTATTTTGTGGGGACAGGCGTGGCAGTTCATTGCAATGCTCACGTTTGTCGAGCCAGGGATTTCATTTTCGCCATGCCCGGTCGTCTAATACCGCCCTTGGTATCGGTGGTGGAATGATCAATTGATCTCTCCGACACAGCACACCATCAGGTTGTTTTGACAACTCCACTCGGTTCTGGAATAATACTGGGTGTTTCTTTTTACTATGTGACGACCAACCCTTGGTCATCGCGGTAATTACCGTGCCATAGTAGCCTTTAGTCGTCTTGAACAATTCCTCTCGGCTTATTGGAATAGCTGGCGAAGCAAGCAAACGAGCTTCAGCGGCTGAAAAACTGGAATACTGTGATAAAAAATCCGCCTGATGAATCTGTTTACCAGGACGATGAACGATTTCGTTGTCGTACGCTGCTAGAACTAAACTTGATCGCTGTATCATTGCCGTAGATGCTTTGGCAATTGATTTGTGGGATCAACTAAATACTGTAGAGCTTGGTGATTAGTAACAATCTTGAATCTAATATGGAACAAATATTTATGCAGCCTCCTGACAGACCAGTAGACTGCTAACGTCCCCTTTTGTGTTTGTGGATATTCCTGCTCAGCCTCGTTCAACAAACGTGATATGCAAATGATAGGATATTCCTCCTGTTCCCACACAGCAAAAATGCCAACACTGGATGGATCGGTGATCAGCATGGCAACTTCAGACATTGTAAATGGGGCTAACATCGGTCTTTTAATCACAACCTGTAATAATTCTCGCAGAAGAATTTCGTCTTCGTGAGTCCGAAACCATGATTTTGCTCACCGAACTGTGAACAGTGACTGTGCTTTCGTCGAAAAGTTTGGGATAAAAGAAGAAGAATAATGCAAACATCCCATTATTGATCGCAGCTCATCCTGGTCTCTTGGCGATGTAATGGTAACCAAGGCTTTGTACCGGTAAGCGTCCGGCCTGTATCCTTTATCACATATGATAAAAATAAGAAAACTCAGCTCTCGCACCTGAAAAACGCACTTAGAAGGCAGTGGAATTATCTCATTGTCATTACCAACAGTCACGACATCAGTTCCACTTATCAGAGCTAACCAATGACCAGTAGCTCCGCGTATTTCCATCGTTGTTGGTCTCAGTTGAGCATCAGGGGCCATGCGATCCAGTAGAGGTTGAGAAAAAATAGATTCGCTATTACCTGCGTCCACAATGAATTCATACTTACATCCTGATTTGAACTAGAGGCATCTGTGAATAAATTGCTCAGCCCTGGATTACCTTTGAAATGGATAAACAGTGGTGCACGGCTCTAAAATATTTGTCTCTCCAACTTGACTCAGGTGACATTACGAAATCGGCAAGATGATCGTAAGTGTAACTCACCGCACAAGAAACACGTCAAATTTCCTTGGACCGGGATTGATGATGGGTGCATGAGGAGGCCTGTTCACCGGTTGACTTCGGTTGGCAGTATGCGCTTTGGTCTTCTGGATTAATTTCACGTTCGAATCAGCTGTAGCAGCATTGACGTCATCCTTCTGCTCGCAGATCTCATCTTGTTTGACCAGCAATTTACGCCAAAGATAAGTGTCATTGACGCCAGCAATCAATCGATCACGTGGATGCTCCTCCAGCTTGTCACCGAAGTTACAACAGGCAGCTTGTTTTTGCAATTGTGGGATGAACTCACGGAAGCTCGTGCTTGTTGAATGCACTAATGAATTGAACTACACCCGTTTGGTGGCCAGGAAATTGACTAAAATCACTTGATTTAACAGCAGTTCCCTTAGTTCGTCGAACAGCAACGAGGCTGGAGCATTCGGATGAGCCAGATTCTTCAGTAACGAATACAATTCACGACCACCAGCGGTAACGAAGAAAGCTGATTACTTTTCCTTCTTCATATCCCGACGAATGCTGCACCACAGTTCAAATCTTTTGACACATTCCTCAGTCTCACTCGCACCAGCATGAAGAGTTAACTGCTCATTTGCAGATAACTCCATTACGCGACGACAATTTGTGATACTCAGAATTAGGGACTTCAAATAGCCCTTGAAATCGTATTTGAATCGAAACCCCCACGCAAGTTATAAGGCGAAGACTTGGTACTGGCAGCAGTAGGCAATTGTTATTCATGGATTGAAACGCCGGATTTATTGACGTACAACAGTATCAGAGAAATCACAGCCTGTCTTTGGCTGGTCTCATTAGCACATGCAACACCATAAGCTGTATGTTAATTGGTTCAATAGAGAACAGATGAACTGACGAATAACGGAAGGCCCAACACTAAGACCGTTCGTCCAATCCTGATGTTGTATCATTACCGCGATATTTGGATTGGCCGTCTGTCAGATCTTCTGTTGTGTCGGGGTTTGGATAATCTGTGAATCGAGATTTCCATCACAGCGACTTGGTTTCCCATCATGAGATAGCCTCCAAGTGTGTTCAGCCCCATAGTCTATTCACAGAGCTACATTCTAGTGATGACATTCACTTACGACGCGTGTCAGTAACAAGTGCCGATGGTACTATAGTACGCACAGTCAAATCACTTTGTTCGCTAGAACCGTTTGCAGGTTACTACGGGCAAAATAGGAGGTACGGATGCCTCAATAGAACCGGTCTGTCGATGTCCTTCTAACCACCATCAGCCGATTTTTGTTGTTCAGTGTTTAGTTCGTTAAAGCCTGTTCCGTTATTTATGAGATTGCTGAACATTGTTTGATCCGTGGTGGAAAGTGGCTCTACATGCCATTATCCCCTTCAAATAGAATGCATAACCATCTTTATTTTTATATCAGCTACCACTACCGTTGCTCTAATTATTATCCTTTCTGAGCCTATAGATGTCATTTTCTTTCTATGATTCTGTTTGATTAATTTATAATCCCCATCACCTCTAAATGCACCAACAGCCCTCTTGCTACGACCCAATTACTGACCATTTTTTCGGGTGACCTCAATTCTGTTTCATCGTCGTTCACTACCGAGCAGTGCCTAGTCGTTGAATTTATTGTACGGACAAATTCTAAGCCTAACCCCTGAAGACTCCTCGCATTCGAGATGAAAGTGCTAACTCGTTTCATACTTATCCGATTAACACGGTAATAAATCCAGCTTTCACGAGCGCTTTCTCATTAATTAACTGATTGGAAGACAGAGTAACTCCTCTCGCGTTGGATATTGACAGAGGCATTAACTGGGCCAACAGATCAGGCGTGAGTATTTGTACACTTTAATCGCTTACGAACAATTTTGTACCGAGTGACCACCAACGATACTCGTACCACTAACTAACTCGCTCAAAGGCATGGACCAATATGAGTTAGATCCAATAACAATGTTACTACACCATGAGAATTGCTCCTTCTCTGAAATACAATCCGAAAACTCTGACCGTCGCTTCAGTCTTAGAGGATGTGATCGACTTGTCCGGCAGCAAATTCCAGATCCACAGCGTCGATGAGTAGAGTACCACGATGACCGTTTTTGAGTGACAGACGAATTCGAACAAGTTTTGATCGAGGATACTTGGTTGCTCATTGGCAGGGAGTAAGATGTACAAAACTAATAGCTACATAATTCGCCTGTGACAGTAAGTATCAGCAATAAAATTATGCTATAAGTACACTAATTAGGAGGTAACAAATGATCAAATCTTACAACGTGGTAGTACACATCAGAAGCTACCGAGAAGGATTTTCTAACAAACTCCCTAATCAGTTGGTTCATGAATTGTTGCTCACGCGTAATTTATCTCAACATTGCATGACCATCAGTTTCCATAATGCACATTATTGGGAGAGTGCGGAACAGAGTAATACAATAATCCAACCGCAACCAATATGCAAGATGAAGTGCACGCTGTACACAATGTACCATTTCCCCAAATAACTCATGTGTGTTGATGGACTTGTTAAACGGCGATTAGTTGATTGTGTGTACCAAAAACGGATGTCAGATGACTGTGAAGTTTCGCAAAACTGGCATTGGATGTTAAAAGTGAGAGCAGCTTTAACGATGGACAGTAGAATATCGTCCACGCGATAAGCAAATTGTCGACAACTGTTGTCGGCTACGTGGAACGTATGAAGATGTCAGATGTGGGCAGAAAACACGCGTCGATTTTAGTCAAACACTGACAGTTGTACGTCAGTGAAAGAGCTGTTGTCTGTATTGGTGATCCTGAAGGTCATTTATTTCAAAGTATGATGAAACTTTATAAATATTCCGGAAGCGCGCTTTCAACTCCTAAATTTTGACGGCATTTGGTTCTTATTTAAACTGATTAGATGAAACGTATCTGTTGTGAGACTTTCTCACTCTCACGAACACTAACTCCAACATTCTACAAGCGGTGGACTTCAGTCCGNTGCTAACATTCTATAATAAGTGGACTACAGTCCAAACTACCAAAAGTGTATTCTAGAATCGAGTAGTATTATAACTGTGGGTGACTTAATATAAACCAATCAATTATTAACGGCATCAAGGCCAGCGCAACGGAAGCTATGACATAGTAATCACCATACGTTTGAGGGCGTTCACGCCACTGTGCACTGTTTTTCACCTGCCACAGCTCACTTATTTTTTACTGATTTGGGATCGTTACAAATGAAAAGATCATGTTGCGTCACAGAGTTAAACAATCTTTATGGTCCGCAATTTGATTTACTGCAAATATTTGTACAACCAAAGTCTTATTTTTGCTCAGTCTTTACGGCCTTAAGTCCGGAAGAACGACATGTTTTAAACCGCAGTATTGGTCACGGGCACGTCGATTTTGGTAACCGTTACAACGTGGAGTTCGATGTGGAGATATTCTTTCTATTAAGAAAGATGGACTTATCGGTGTTTCGTAGGGTGTTTCTTGTTGGAGGCACCGTTCTACACATTTCACAGCTGTCACACCAAAGTCTGGGGAATTCAGGCTTCCCTGAAATACGAAATACATCTTACAGCTTTATTGGAAACCGAATTGTGTTACTAAATATCTGATCATCCAACGAACACGACAAACAAGCAGTTGCAGATTCAATCGGCCTGCATTCCATGACGGCGATGGTGAAAGTCTGAATGTTAAAATATCTGAATCATCTAGATAGGCGTCGAAAACAGCGTTGCATAAGCTTACACATGAGTACACATAAAGCCACCGATTGAAGCTAGATGGTATCCTAACCAAACCTTGAAATGTCCGATAATGTAAACACAAATACCAACAAACAAATGCAGCTATATTGCACCCGTTGCTGAAATAAACCGACAAAACCTACAAGCCTAAATGAAACTGCCTCAGTGGTAAATTATCAAACACGGACAACCAAGCAATCGAGCAGTGAATCAAGCGGTCATCTAGCTAGACCGTAAAGTTCACCGAGAAGCGGTACACGCATGCTAGGAAAACAAGTAAGCGAGCAATTCCAGCACGGGGAAGAGTAGTTTGGTCCAAGGAAGATCGATGTAGACCAAGTGGTGACCCCCTCTGGCAAAGCACGTACAGCTCGGAAGTAATGGAAAACCTACCCTCAGAGTGTACATGGAACTGGATACGCGGTCCATACAGACGTGCAGCCAACGTGAACAATGGCCATGTCCGCTGAGATCTCTGAAATCGCCACAGATCCACATCTGAATCTTGCGGTGCAAAGGGCTGATTGAAAATGATTCTTACNGGATCCAGGTAAATGTACACCAAATCACACGTGAGTGCAAAGAGATAAAGGTGTTTTACTGTTCCAACAATCCTAACAAAACTGAAACCTATATTTCAAAACAGGCCGCATATTGATTCCTCAATCAATAGCAAGTCTTGGAGCGCGGGGAAGGATGTACGTTATCTCCTAATTTCCTATGATGTCCGACCTATCTCGAAACGCGCAGACTTGTTGAGTGCTAATGCGTTAGCTTGGTATGAAGACGACTATACATCCAACTTGATCAACACCTCTACGTAGAGTATTGTAAGGATACCTGGGTATTTGAAACGTTTATCCCACCAAGCGTTGTAGATATTAAGGCGACCTCCTGAGTTGAGATTTTCGGCAATTCTGGATGGAATGTACCAGGCTTCAGGTGATTGGGTGTAGTATGTTGTTGTAAACTACACACAAACGAATTCAGTTGGTAGGGTGTAGAGTGCAATAAATTAAATGTATCTGGGTAGGCAAATAACTTGTCATAAAAAAGCATTCAAGCAAATGCAAATGCACCAGTCAGCAGACAAGAAAATTGGATATGCAACCCCATATCAAAAGGGCTGCGTAGCGCCAAAGCTCACGCGATGCAGTGTTTTGCATCCAACACACGGCGGTTGTCCATGTTTGGAGTACACACGCTGAGACGGAAGTTCAATTTCAACTCTCCCGATTACATGCATACACTTGCCATCGGTGACCTATGCCTGCTTCAGGGCTACACTATCAGTTTCAAGGATGACAGTACTTTAAATCACTCAGGCCCTGATCACGCTTTAATTGCATTTCATGGAGGTCGTCAACGGGTAAATACTACAGTTCCATTCACCTTCTTCATTTCCTTACACTCACGGCGGCCATGACTAAGTTGCGCATAACTTCACTGGAAAGATTTAATGACGCTAGTGGATAGGAACCAGTGGGTGACGAACGTTCCTATAAACGACACAGGATCGCAGCAACACATGGCAAACACGGTAGTTTACGCAGTAGAGGAATGCTATCCAAGTGCGATCAAACAAACACTCAGACCATGATTTTATCCAACGGATGTCAGGAGATCAGCAGGATGTCCAAGCTGATGTGATGGCGGAGGACGAGAATAGCTTCATCATAGTCAGCAAAATCCTTCAAACTGATAAGACGAGATTCATAGCATACTATTCACACCGTGTCATTTCGAATTTTTCAAAGAATACACAGGTACATATATTTATGGAATTCAGCTTGTGTGGAATGCGGTATACTTGCTGCCAATAACGTACGGGACGCTTTTCCGTCACCTATTCACTACATCTTCCACTCCGTCTCCTAACAACAAATTTTCTGAAGGCTCACACTATACTTACCCCTGTACTAAATAACCAGAGATGCTCGGTTATCTCAGGCCTTACCCGAAAGTTGTCTTGGGATTTATTGAGCTGAAACTATTTTTGTCGGCTCCCAACAAACTATCGAACTAACCATGGGTCAGTTCTCCAGGATTTGAAATTGGGCACAGATGACCATGTTTTTCTGTAAGAAACTAACGTGTTATTTGGAATAACCGCTAGATGTTTCGCGTTCACTTTCAGATTACTTTCTAGAAACAAGGCATTGTAACAGGATACGGAACTCGTGCTGCCTACCAAATTAAGTATACTGCGATATATACTGAGTAACTAGGACCGAGAAAGTTATTCAAAGTGATGCGATTTTGTGTGTCGCTTGGCGACAGGTGACGTCAGCAAGGTGAACTAAACGCGAACTTATAAAACGACTATTTTCTTAATCATTTCAGTTCTGTATGAGAGACTCAAAATAATGCAGTTTGTTTTCACACAATCTCTCCTCAACTTATCGTACCAGCATGCTTGGGAATGGTTGCCTAATTTGACGTTCGCTCACACATAAACGACTTCTTTATGATTGTGTTGCACAGCAGGTATTCATGACCTGCCATGAATTGGCCATTCTATGTTGAGTTGCATATTTTGAGCAGTGCATATTCAAGAATATCAATGAAGCGTAATGCAAGAGGGGTGATGTGAAATAGAATGCATAATGTTTTATAGCTAGATTGGAAACTCGGTGTGGTAATCAGAATTGCAAAACCTTACTCGGGTGTGAAATTTCGGCCAAATAACCGTGTTGTGGTCGATTTCACTTGGTACATAAAATGTGTCAGCGAATTTTCTTGTTGCATATACACTCACGTATTCACAATACAAAATCTGCGCGGCTGGATTGGAGACAATATCTGTCGGTAGCAGTTCTGATAATACCGCGGCCGGGACGATGACGACTGTTTGAGAGAAAAAATATATTGTGTCATACACCCCATTATGCAAGTTGTGATTTGAAATCTCATCCAGAAACCAAAGTTGATGATTGCTCATGTCAAAACTGAGATAACTCGCGTCAAAATTAGATGCTTAATATTGACAGAGGCATACGTTGTATGGACCAGATTTTCTCCAGTGCATTTGTGGAACACGAATACTCTGTAAATCATTGCAACGTGCATTTCGTTTGAATAAATTTTCACAGCATGCTAACAAATATAGGCTGAAATTTAAAGTTGGCAAACAAGTGTGGCTTACCAAAATAGTTGTTGTCATTCATGGTGTACTGAAATTCTAGAGACCAGTCAAATCATGTAGAGCCGAACTCACGAGCAAATATCGAAAATTCTAACACGATAAATTAGGTATTGGAAGTTGTTCATACTTAATGAAGTGCATGGTGTGATAAACAGATTGGGAATAACACAACGTTTCGAGCAAGTTGTAATACTCCACGTTTCAACCACCTCGGGTGGCCTTCCTCTCCGTGGTGAGATGTTCGTACTGCAGAAGATATTATTGTATAATGTTCAGTACTCCGTGTTTGATTGTGTTTGACCGCTCCGTGCACAAAAAGGTAACTGACAAATATTGTAGGTCATATAGTGTCTGTGATATCAATCCTGAGGTAACTGTTCGTAACCTACGGTAGTATCCTAATGAAATGTCAGCCCAGTCT